>JALGBA010000269.1:1890000-2069367 GCA_023970755.1 Azemiops feae | reverse complement strand
AGGAACCAACTTCCTCCCTGGTCCAACACCTCAAAGCCACAGGACATAAAATTGACTTTAAAAATACCAGAACTATTGCCAAAACTGAACACTTTAACAACAGAATAATCAGAGAAGCCATCGAGATAGAAAAACGCCCACACAGCATGAATAAACGAGATGATACCTCCCACCTACCAGCCATTTGGAAACCCAGCCTTATTGACAGACGAATCCCTAGCACAAGGAGCAACACTGGACCCACACTCACGAAGACCACACATGATGTCACCACCACACATCCACACAAAAAGCAGACTCAAACCCGCACCGATGATGAGGCACGACCGCGGACCAGAAACCAGACCACAGCTGCATCATTGGCCATTTTAAACCCCTCCTTTTCATACGTGAAGCAAACTGACACCCACCTTGAAGATGTGGCACGACCACGAACGCGAAGCCAAACAACAGCAATGCAGCTCTCCATCTCAAATCCCCCTGCAACTCAGACTATTCTGAGCACAACAGGGCCCCCACCCAAGCAGAGCACCCACCCCGCCAATCAGAGCACAGCCAACCCCCCATCCAATCAGAGCACAGCCAAGCCCCTAACCAATCAGAACACACCTCCACCCAATCAGAACACAGCCAAGCTCCCATCCAATCAGTTCATACCTCCATGGGACTTCGTCATATATATATATATATATATATATATATATATATATATATATATATATATATATATATATATATATTATTGGATTTTTATAGGGGTGGGAAAGTTACATCAAGGTGCTTAGGAAACAACGTGGAGATGGGTACATCAAACATCCAAAAGAAAAATCATAAATATATAGCTCAAATTAATTCATTATAAGTTCCCTCTCTATTTCCCTCATATACTATTACATATTCAAATTAATACGTTTCTAAATAGAATTCAAGCAATCCTATCAAACATCAATCACGTTTCAGTTGTAAAGATCCAAATCCTGTTTTTTGGCTTTACTAATTTACAGTTACCATATTCCAATTAGCCTTAAATAAACATATTATTAACACTTCGGGTATCCCTCATTTCCCTTTTCCCTAACATAATAATTATATCTAAAATGAATATATTATTCCCACAATAACATTCTTATATTTTATTCATTAATACCATTTCTTCTCTTGTAACCAATCCCTCTTATTCTCCTTCCATTACAAAATAATTATCTTATTTGAAATAAAAATATCAGTCCAAAAAATACATTTCTATCTGTTTTAAATATATATTCTATCAATCAATCTATATCTATAAAAAGTCTTTTTAACCCAATAGGTAAAGTTTACCCCTTCAGATAATTATCATATCTGAAACAAAATATTATTACAAAGGATATCCTCTTACAGAATTCACATACTCCGTTAGTTGTTGAATCAGTCAAAATCTCTAAAGCCTTTTTAACCCATTGAATGAAATTTTAAAACACATTTTAAATCTAACTCTAGGTTTCTTTCTGTGCCACACCGGTTTCCATAGTAAGGTTCCTACAAATCCCAATATTTGAAAAAAGGTATTTCTCAGCACTTCAGATTGGTCAAAGTTCTCTTCCCTTTCTTCTAGTGGCCTTTGAATGGTGTAGGCAGTTTTATTCCATGTTGTAATTACTAGTTGATTATCCACGTTGTCACAATTTTCAGTAACTTGTATTTGGGTGTCAGTCTCTATTGGTTTTGACAATTCAGGCATCTCAATTAAAGTTATTCTTTGATCATCAGGCTTCTCCATAAATTGTATATGGGGTTGGGTAAAGTTGATTTGTTCAATGGTTTCCACAATTTCTCCCGGTATAAGTTCATGTTTAAGTTGTAAGTATGGTTTCTCTTTAGGTTGTATATGTTGCTCAAAGGCCTCTTTGGAGCCACTCTGCTCCCTCACCACTGTTCTTCGGCCTATAACTTGATCCGTCAAAATTTGAGAGTAAGATTTCGTGTACTCCGTAGCTTCCAAGATTTTTCCCAGTATAAGCTCATAATCAAGCTGTGGGCAAAATTCTTCCATCTCAGTGGTGAAAGGATCTTTTAATCTTTTAGTGAAGGCTATATTTAGTAAAAGTCAACAAATATTCACCTCCAATTCCTAGTAAACAAAATCACCACCCAGCTGTTTCAAGTTATCTCATCCTTTGAAGGTCAAAGCCATCCTCCAGCAAAAAAAATATACAGTTGCAGTAACACTTTTCGTCACAAGATGTCCTCAGTAGGCTATAAAGTCTTTCTTTCCAAGTTAATAGATTTTTTGTTTTTCACATTGAACAAATAAAGAAAGTCCTCTCCAGGATAGTAAATAGCGTAGTTATAATAGTAATGATCAAAAGTAAAAATATTTTCAGGGTCCCTCAGTATTCCAAGAGTTGAATAGTCAATAAAAAATTAGCTGTTTTATTTTTTTCAGTTCCCAAAGCTGGTTTTCCCACAGTGTCAAAATGCTGCTCTCTCACAGCAGGGAAGTAATTCAAATTCAAAAGCTTTTTACAGGAGAGTAATTAGGGAAAGAGGGGGAAGGAAAGTTCTCACCCAGATTCTCCACGGGGGTTCTTTGTGCTTAGCTGTTCTTCTGGCTTTCGGCTGGCGCAGCGAAGTGATCGTCCATTTTACTGGGCGATCTTTTCTCCGACGGCCCTAAGGAGCTGGCTCGGACCGAGGAAGGAGCTGCCACCCTTCCCCCATCGATGAGGGCCTCCTCAACGGTGGTCGCCCCTCCAGGGCGACTTTCGACCCGATTAAGGGTCTACCAGCGGAGGGAAAACAGCCGGTGGAGAGATGAGGCTCTCCTTGCGATCCCAATGCTGGGATCCAAAACCGGAAGCCCGGGAATGATTTTTTTTAATGAACAAATCCATGTTCATTTCTATAGCAATTCGGTATTTATATAATTTGAGAACATACACTACAGACCCAACAATGTTCTGAGTTTCCAGTAACAATTTTCAGACAAATCTTTGAACATTAGTGGAGACAAAGTGAGAATGCTGTGCACTTTATTTTATTTTGAGATACTATATATTTCCTGCTTTCAAGCTTACAACTCAAAAAACAAGACTTAAAAAATTGAAACATTAACATTAGTAAAATATAAAGGATTAAAGCTTGATAAAAGATAAATCTTACTGCTTTTTAAAGACTGAGAGAAAGGGACCAAAACATGCTTTTAGGGGGAGAGAGAAGGTTTTCTTCCACCTACTAGAGAAATAAGCCTCTGGCAATGGGGAGCATTAGTACAGCACTAGTTCATTGTGGAAAGGTGAATCCTCAGATAGATGGACCTGCTTAGGGATTTGTAAGAACTAGTACCTTAAACTGAGTTAAGTGATCAGCAGGTAACCAATGCACAGAATTTTCAGCAGTGGCATCATATGATTCTTGTGCCTTATCCTTGTTAATAGCCTGACTGCACCATTTCACTACAACATTAGAAACACAATAAAATAATGTTTCTTAATTTCAGTAACTTTAAGATATGTGTACTTCAACTCCCAGAATTTCCCAGCCAGCATGCTGGCTTGTAAGTTCTGGGAGTTGAAGTCCACATATCTTAAAGTTTCCAACGTTAGAAACACCAATGTAGATGAATATTAAACACACATATCTGGAAAAGTACCAATGTAAAATATTTGGACTTTTTTTTTAAGAAACACAATACTAGATCAATCTCTGGAGCTCAAACAATGCTGAAAACAAACTTTATTGTTTAAATCCTGAAAACAAACTTGCCTTTGCTTTTTATCTCTCATGGGAAGTTTTTCCTTAGCCAATTCAAAAAAATGTGTGCAAAATAAATATTTTTAAAAATGAGAAGCAGAGGGAAATTGCAAATAAATAGATATATACATTTTAGTCAGAGAGTAATAACTATACCAAACATTAGCCATCCTGCTTTCAAGGGATAATATGCAGATCAGTAAATTGCTCAGAAGAGGGCTGTTTAACATCTCAAGGCAAATTTGTAATCTCTGTGTACCAGTAATAAAGCTGTAAATTTAATTCATTAGCTAAAATTGTTGCATTCCTAAAGCTAATGATACATCCAGGGTACTGCCATGTTGCTGAATGAACAGAAATGATATGATTTGTGCTTCCACCCATTGTTTTGATAGCCTGGAATTATCAGAATGAAGGATGGTAATAATCTAGTAATTAACAGCCATTTCTTTTATCACTACAGAAATGGCACAACACAAACTACAAATGACCTATAATTTGTGTTGCACAAGTCCCCCGCACCTGTTCATTCTGTAGTTGTAATTACCCTTGCAGTCACCCCAAATCTTGCTTATTATTTCCTTATGGAAATAATGTTATCCTAATGAGGATAGCAAACATTTGAAAAGACCATACCTTTCATTTCTTATTCTATTAAACTAAAGGTCAAAACTACAGGACAGGTAACCAGTGATAAGTGTGTCCAAGCAGTAATTAACATTATCGGCTTTTTGGTGAGAGCAGAAATGTAAACAAAATAAAAATAAGTTAAAAGTATTAGCATTAATGTTGCCTTTGTGGTCTCATTCTTCTGCCACACACTCACAGCACAGAGGAGAAAATGTAGAACAAAGTAAGTAGGAGCTCATTGTTTCCTTGAATGTGCGGCATTATCAGAATTACCCAAAACATTTAGCAAAGATCACTGGTAATGTACTTTGCATTGTTTTAAAAAATACTCCTGTGTAATCCCCTCCTCAAGAGAGCTCGAGGATGGGATCAAAACCCTTACACTGGTACACTAAACTGATATACCTTTATTCATCCATTCACATTATGACACTGCACAATATACGTCTTGTGATCACCCCACCATGACTTCAGGCAAACAAGTGAAAGATTGGATGACACAGACAGAAATAAAAGGGCAGATAGCATAGAAATGAGCAATCTACATAAATGGAAGGTCATGAAGACCTGAGGAAGGGCAGATGAAGAGTTACTTATGTCAGGGCTTTTCAACCAGTGTACGGGTACCACCTGTGGTACATTGGCACCTGGCAGGTGGTACGCGACCATCCTAGAAAAGTGGTAGCGGGGGAGGGGAATGAGCTGAACCAGTGGCAGCACCGCACAAGCCTGAGCGAGAGATGGCTGGAGCTGCAGGGCTGTCAGGGCTCAGCGGAAGCGCCAGGATCAGTGTCGCTTTCTAGCTGATCGGCGCTTCTTCGGGGCTGTCAGGGCTCAGTGGAAGCACCAGGATCAGCGCCAGGCTCCAGCTGGAGCTCGGCGCTGATCCTGGCGCTTCTGCTGAGCCCAGAAGAAGCGCCGATCAGCTGGAATGTTGCAGCATCTCCAGGGTCTTGTGATTTACATTCAGATGCTTGGCAACTGATTCATATTTATGATGGTCACAGTGTCCCAGGGTCATGTGAAGTGACCAAAACCTGTTGCAACCACCCAGCAGACAGGAGGAATAAAAACCAAACACCCCCCACCCCCACTGCCAATCCTCAACAGAAATGCTCACAACAATGAAAACCTCAGACAGGAGGAAGAGCGCCGCCGGGTGGGCAGGCAGGTGTCTTGCTCAGCTGTGGCTTGGGAAGCACATTTTTCAGTGCCACTGTAACTTCAAACAGTCACTAAGTGAACTGTTGTAAGTCGAGGACTACCTGTACTTTATCACTTTTTTCTTTTCTTTTTTTTGGTCATCAAGTTTTTGACACCTTGCTAGGTGGTACTCGGATGTTGCCATATCCTAAAAGTGGTACAATGGGTGAAAAGGTTGAAAAGCCCTGACTTATGTTATCTGAATCAGCACAGGTGTCTTGCTGCAGGATTCCAAACACACGTATCTCCCAACCCTAAAATTACAACTAGGGTTAGTATGATAAGGCATTTCACACACAGCAGCAACAGGCAACTCACTGGAGAAAGTAAACTGGTGAAGACATATCCCAGAATGCCAAAAATACAGCTGCCAGTAGCACCAAGTTTATAAGAGTGTTGCACCACCCATTAAGATATTTTTCAAGACTTCCGGTTGTGACGTCATCGTGGAGCGGGTGAAGGAACAGATCTCTGTTCCTAAATCCCGGAAATTTCTTCGCTAAGAGCCCGGTAAGGGCTTTACCGATCCCGGAGAGACCGGTAAATTAAAGAGGAAGCTTCAGAGAAGCCGGGTGGAAAGCAAACACCCGAGCAGACAGGAGCAGCACTCTTAAAATTGGCGGAGAAGAAGCCGGTCTTTAAGGCTGGCCGGGAGCGATGGCGACAGCCTGAGAGGGAAGTGAAAAGTAGAACTGACAGCTTCGTACGGCAGAGGAGAAACCCCTGAAGGAGGTGAGGAATATTTGATAGAAGGCGCGGAAAAGCAAAGCGATAAGGAGAGAGACACAGCGGCAACTGAAATTGAATAGAGCAGAGAAGGGAGCCTTAGAGCAGAACGAGAGCAGCGAGAAGAAGCAGAGAGCCCACAGTAAAGCTTATAAAACGTGAAAGGCTGGAATTTAAAAGCTGTAAGAAGCAGAGATTGAAACTAGAGAAAGGACTGGAGACGGCCAGAGGCAACAAAGGGTGATTAAGAGACTTTGAAAAAATCAACATAAGGATTAAAAGTTGAAGTGAGACAACGGAGAAACTTAATACCAATTACTGGATCTTATTTTTGAAGAACAAATACCATTGAAATTTGAATCTTAACTGACATATATCTGGACAAAGTGACTAGTGGACGTTTTGGATTTATTGGGTATACAGAAGAGGAAATAAGGTGACATTTGGTGGATCTGTAGACACATTAAACTGAGACAGAGAGAAAAAAGGCTGATGCAATATTGCAGCACCTGTTAACAAACAGGGATCATAGAGAGAGAGGTGATTATTTAAACAAGAGTGATAGTGAATGAAATTAAGAGTGGTGATAATATTTTGAGAATAGTATATGTATATGCATTGTGTGTAGTATTACAGAAATATACAAAAGAGGTGTTAAGAGTATTATAAATTATATTATATAATAGTGGGATAAGAAAAGGTATAACTCTATTTGTAATCTTATTTTTAAGGTGAACCCTTAACGTTATATAAAATTGATATATGCAAGTGTGGGAAAATATTATCCAAGTAATAAAAATGACAAGTACCACAGCAACAACTAAAATAAGTAAAAAAACAGCTATAAATCCCACACCTATAATGGCCTCTCCTATAGGTCAAAGAACCATAGGAACCATGTTGGGGAAAGAAAAAGAAAAAATAGAATTGGCGATGAACCCACAGAGTATACAGACAATGTTACAAATGATGCAGGAAACAATGACGAAAACCCAAGAAGCAATAGCAAATAATCATGAAGAAACAAAAACTCACCACAAAGAAATCAAAAATGAAATTAAAAACATGAATGACAAGATAGAGAGTATACAACAAACAATGATGAAGAACGAACAAAGAATTCAAAAAGTTGAAACAAAAATAGATCAAGTTGATGGCAAAATAGAAAAGATGGATCAGATATCCAAACAAGCAAACAGAGAGCTGACCCAATCTATTACCTTCTTGGAAATGGAAAAAGCTGCGTTCTTCCTAAGATTTCAAAATATCGTAGAGGAAAAAGAAGAAGATTTGGGAGAGAAGATGGCGGAGATATTGGCCGAGATATTAGGAAAGGACAAACAGGACGTAAGAAGAGACATAGATGAAATTTATCGAGTACATACAAATTATGCACGTAGGCACAGACTGGCGAGAGAGGTACATATAAGGTTGACTAGAAGATCAATAAGGGATGAAATATATAAAAAAACAAGAGACAAACAGATAGTATATAAGGGTAAAGAAATAATTGTATTAAAGCAAATACCACGTAGAATACGAAATCAGAGACGAGAATACCAATTTCTAACAACCCAATTAACTAAATATAAAGTTATGTTTCGATGGTTAGTACCTGAAGGCATATTTGTAACATGGCAAGAAAAAAAATATAAGATAGACACACTCGAGAAAGCGCAGGATTTTTATGAATGTCACTTTGCGCAGGGAGAAGAACAAGAAAGTAGGGAAGAGCCAGAGAGTAAAAGTCAGGAGGAAGACCTAATAGAAGAATTTGAACGAGAAAGAGAAAAGCAAAAGAAACAAGAAAGAGAAAGGTTAGAAAGAGAAGGAGCAAAAGGAAGGGTAATAGAGACAAGAAGCACAAAAAAACCAGATCAAGTAAAAAACGGGAGAGGCAATTAAGCTCTTTTCTGTAAACATTAATGGTTTAAACATACCAAGAAAAAGAGTACAAACGTTTAATAAATTAAGGAAATTGGATGCAGACGTGATATGTCTACAGGAAGTTCATATAAAAAAGGATTATAGAAAACTACTAGAGAATGTAAAATTAGGAACACTATACACAACACTAGCACAAAACAAGAAAGGAGGAATTGCTATATATGTTAAAGAAAAAATAAAATCAAAATTAATATATTCGGATGAAGAGGGGAGAATTTTAATGTTGGAAATAGAATTAGGGCAAAAACAAACTTTATTAACGGCAGTATATGCACCAAATAATAATCAATATGAATTTTTTAAAAAGGTACATAAGAAACTAGTGGATCTGGACTATGAAAATATTTGTATGATTGGGGATCTAAATGCAATAGTCGATGTTAAGAAAGACTATAAAAGTAGTAAAAAGAGCAAAAAGAAGAAAAATATATTACCAAAATCATTCTTTAACATAGTAACAGAACTCAACCTTCGGGATATATGGAGAGAGACACACAGATCAGACAAACAATACACATTTTATTCGTATCCGCATCAATCCTGGTCCAGGATCGATATGGCCTGGGTAACAACAGAAATACAGAACGGGATAGAGGAAATTGAAATAGGACTTAATGACTGGGCAGATCACAACCCAATAACAATAAAATGGAAAGGCCAGAAACAGAGAAAAAGATGGTCAATGAATCAAAGACTATGTAAAGACAAACAATATATACAGATGCTAGAAAAGGAACTGACATTATTTTTTCAGGTAAATAAAAAGGAAGAGACATCAACACAAAATTTGTGGGATACCACAAAAGCCTACATTCGAGGATTGACAATTGCATACAACTCTAAGAAAAATAAAGATAGGAGACTTCAACAAGAAAAACTGCAAGAAGAACTTAAAGAAACAGAAAGTGACCTACAGAAGGATCCACAAAACAAAAAGATAAAGGAAAAATGGAATATTATAAAACACAAGATTAATCTGACAACACAAAAAGAAATGGCACAGAAAATTAGGATGGCGAAACAAAATTACTTTGAAAACGCGAATAAAACCGGTCGATGGTTGGCCTATAAATTAAAAAAAGAAAAAGGTAAAAGAGCAATACATCAACTACAAGATGAAAGTGGAACAGTACAATATAGACGGGAAGAGAAAAAGAACATAATACAAAATTTCTTCTCAAAGCTATACTATCAGGAAGATATAGCAGATGATAAAGTTAAACAATATATAGAGGCAGCAAAAATGAGCAAAATCACAGAAGAACAAAAGGAAATGTTGAATAGACCAATAACCGCAATAGAACTAGAAACAGCATTGAAAAAACAAAAAAATAATAAATCACCAGGACCAGATGGAATTCCGGTTGAGTTCTATAAAAATATACAAGAGTCACTACAATGGATAATGTTGGAGATTTGTAATGAGGTGCTGGAGGAGGCGAAGATACCGCCATCTTGGACTGAAGCAATTATTACTCTCATCCCTAAGGAAGATTCAGACCTGCAACAAATTCAAAACTATAGGCCGATTTCTTTACTGAATACAGATTATAAGACATTTGCAACAATAATAGCAGAAAGGATTAAAAAAATCTTGAATAACTACATCCACCCAGACCAAAATGGATTTCTACCAGGACGACAGATAAAAAACAATATGAGGATAATAATGAACACCTTAGAATTTTATGAAGTCCACTCTGAAAGACAAGCTACACTGGTTTTCCTTGATGCCCAGAAGGCATTTGATAATTTGAACTGGAAATTTATTATAACACAACTGAACTACATGGAATTTGGGACAAAATTTGAAAAGATGGTTGAGAAAATATATACTAAACAAACAGCTAGGGTAATTATGAATGACGAAATGACAGAAAAAAATGAGATAACTAAAGGAGTAAGACAAGGGTGCCCACTCTCTCCTCTTCTATTTATTTTATCATTAGAAATACTCTTGACAAAAATCAGAGAGGACCAAGAAATAAAGGGTTTAAAAATTAAGAAGGAAGAATATAAGGTCCAAGCCTTCGCTGATGATTTGGTATTTATTTTGGAAGACCCATTAGAAACCGGCCCTAAATTAATTCAAAAAATAGAAGAATTTGGTGAGGTAGCCGGACTTAAGATTAATAAGAATAAATCCAAATTAATAACCAAAAATCTTACAAAGACACAGGAAAGCGAATTGGAAGATAAAACAAAAATAAGTGTAACAAAAAAAATAAAATATTTAGGGATTTGGCTTACAGCGAAGTGCTCCTCAATTAAGGAGGATAATTATGATAAAATACTATACCAGATAAAAAAAGATTTAGAAAATTGGGAAAACCTACAAATTTCATTTTTAGGGAGGATTGCAACGATCAAAATGAATATACTGCCAAAAATATTATTCCTGTTCCAAGTCATTCCAATAAAACTAGGGAAAACATTCTTTCAAGAATTAAATAAATTGGTTACTAAATTTATATGGCAAAGGAAAAAACCTAGGATTAAATTAAAACTCTTGCAAGATACGAAAGATAAAGGGGGGTTGGCACTACCAGAGTGGGAAATATATTACCAAGCATCAAGCCTAACTTGGCTAAAAGAATGGATGAAATTGGAAAATACCAGAATTTTAACACTTGAAGGACACGACTTGCAAGCGGGGTGGCATGCATTTCTATGGGACGAAAAATATAAAGTACATAGATACTTTCGAAGACATATACTTAGGGATGCATTGCTACAGACTTGGGAAAAGATAAAACAAAAACATTACATAAGAATTCCAATGTGGTTATCCCCAACAGAAGCTCTGAAACACCCAAACCTACTAGACATAAATAAGATAATTAGATACAAGGAATTGGTAAATGAACAGGGAAATCTGAAAACAAAACAAGAATTGGAACATGATGTAGGCAGAGAGATTGATTGGTGGACATACACACAAATCCAATCTAAATATACAGAGGACAAAAAATTATACGAAATACAAAAAGAATCGCAAGAATTGGATAAAATTATACATGGAACAGAAATAAAATTAATTAGTAATATATATAAATATCTACTGAGATATAAAATGGAAGATGAGGTTGTCAAAGACACAATGATTAGATGGGCAAAAAATTTCGGATACAACATAGAATTGGCGAAATGGGAAAAAATATGGGAAACAAACATAAAATTGACTATGTCTGCGGCATTCAAGGAAAATCAGTTGAAGATGTTTTACAGATGGCATCTTCCACCAGCAAAGCTTGCTAAGATGTTCCAGAACAACTCACCGACATGCTGGAAATGTAAAAAGGTACATGGAACATATTACCATCTATGGTGGACATGCCCCGTTGCAAAAAAATACTGGACTAAAATAAGAAGATGGATGGTAGAAATAATAGATCAACCTATAGATTGGAAACCAGAGATCTTCCTGCTGGGTATCTTAAATAGAAAATACAGTAAAGAAATACGGTACTTAATCTTACATATAACAACGGCAGCAAGAATAATCTACGCACAGTTCTGGAAAAATGAGAATACACCACCAGAGGAAGAAGTGATAAGGAAAATCTTAGACTGTGCGGAGATGGACAAATTAACAAAAGAGATAAAAGAAAGGGAAGACACAGAGTACTATGTAATATGGAATAAGTGGTATGATTGGTTGGAGACTAGAAATAACAAATGAAAATAAATGCAGAAAGGTCAAGAAAGGGAAAATGTGTATATAATAATGTATAATAATGTATAGTAATAATATGTATTATTCTTAATATGAAATATAGTATGAATGAAGAAAATGGAAATAAGAAACAGTGGGACAACAAGGACAAATATTTTTTTTTTTTAAAAAAAAGAAGAATAAAGGGGGAAAATGTAAATAATAGAAGATCACAGTTACGAAATTGCTGTTTAAAAAAAAAAAAGGAGTATACATTCTATGTTTATGTGTGTTATGTTTTGTTGTTTTAAAAAAATAAAAATATATCTAAAAAAAAAAAAAAAAAGATATTTTTCAAAACATCCTTTTAGAAATTCTGGAAATTGTTGTCCAATAACCTGTTTGGCAAAGACTAGACTTATTATGTTCTAATTCAAACAAAGACATCTTATTTTGTAAAAATAGATGCAAAGTATAGATGCATATTATAAATGCATTATTATGCTATGTCTTCATTATACTCATGACAAGGAGATTGTAGCTGCTGTGTATTACATTAAATGCACATATACATGGGTTGTTTTACATCAGTTTGTACCACAGCTGCCAAGTATCCCCACAACAGACGATCACAATATGGAAATCAGAAATAAGTACCAAATCTCATAACTTAAATTCAAACCAGCTGCAGATCTCCTATTTACAGTGACAGCTTGTGTTTCAAAAGCTTTGATCAATGCTTGTGTGCATGAGCTTTATATTATTAATGCTACAAAGCAGAAAGCAAGTTGTTATAGAGCACAAATCTGGCTTAAAATAGATGTTTACATCAATCACACAGCACAGTTTGATATGGATATTTCAGAAAGTGATCATAGTTAATATTGGAATGAGACATCCTGGTCATTTAGACTAGCATTTTTAGTCATAACATCTTTAAGTCTAAGGTTATTTAAAGTGTGAATCTATAACTGTTTTTTTTTAACCATCTGGTGGTTTCTAAATTTAATAAATAAAATATAGAATACTTTAAATTCATATCTACACCTGAAATAAGACTTTTGGGAGAAATAAATAAATAAAATCTATTAACTCAGTTGCTAGACATTTGCTGCAATTGGTCAGGTCTGCAAGTAGTGGCAGAATTTTATTTGTTGGAGACTAAGATACTACCTAATTTTTATTACCAGAACTATTTAACAATGGCTTTGTGGAGTCAGATTTGAAAATTTCAGCAGCCATTTCAGGTCCTTGGGCCATTAGCTAGGCTGGATCTGGGGTTGAAATCATTCAGATTCCTTATTCTCTTTCAAGTCCTGCCATGGCTGACTCTGTATTTGATAAATATTTTCATTCAAAGGTTTATTAATAGGTTTTTAATCATCTTTTGTTGTGTTGAATGCAGTTCAGGATTCTTTAGGACTTGGGCAGATTATAAATATTGTAAATAAATTTTATCCACTCAGAGTCATTGCTGAGATGGGCAATCATACAGCACCTCCACAATTAAACTATTTTCAGTCCCCAGTGCCTCAAAAATAATTTGAAAGTTTTCTGTTATTTTCTTTATTTCTGCTGACCTCTAAAACCTGAAGAACAAAGGGCAAATCACATTAGATGTCAGACTCAAACCTATTTGATCAGGCATGTCAAACCCGCAATGTCACGTGACGTGTGTGACGTATCGTGACTTTTCCCCCATTGCCGGCAATGGGGTGGGCGTGGTTTTGGCGTGACGCATCCGGCCCACGGGCCAGCAGTTTGACATGCCTGCACTTGATCATTCCAGAAAGTATTAAAGGCCAGATTTTGTGGTGGAGTGTTGCCTGTTATTGATGAGTTGGAACTTATTATATAATTATAATTACATAATTATAGATAATGATTTTAATTAAGTTGTAGATTTTAATTATGCTATTTGCTGTGTTGAGTTTCATGGATATTTTAATGTTTGTTTTAAGTGTCTTATTGTATGCATTCATTATAGCTATGTTATTGTTAATATTGATTCTGTCCTGTGGAAGTTTTAAATTTGTTTGTAAGCTGCCATGAGCCTACATGAAATAAATAAGCCTGCATACATTAGACATTCGGTGCTGTTTTCAGACTGGCTGTAAATAATGAAATACTCATATTGTGCATATTTTACTATTCTTATTTAGTTTGGGGGGGAAATTGAAACTAAACTATTTTCTATCAAAGGAGACAATTAATAGAATGTATTTTGATCAAAAAAAAAGAGATGTTATCCTTATAATAGTTATAAGGTATCTGAGATGTGTGTGTGGAAGGTGGACATTAACACAGGGATTATTCTGTGTTTCACCATCAAATCTCTTCAGCTGGATACATCCTCTCTTCCCACGCTCGCATTCAAACTCAAAGAAAGTTATCGTGGAGAATTCCTTCTATTGAGCTGTTCCAAATTGGGGTGCCTAGAGAGTCAGAAAGACTTCAGAATGAAAACAGAAAATAAATTTGCAACCCCAACCTTCTGTCTCACCAAAACAATAAAGCATAACAAAGACTTTTGGAGTTGTGGTTGACTCTTGATTGCATGGGTGTCATGCAATTTTCTTGGCAACAAAGTAAAAGTGGTTTGCCGCTCTTCCAGCAGGATGTTCTGTTTTTTGTTATTTTTTAATTCCCCTGGTTAGCTTGCAGCACTGCAATTTTTTTGCTGGCCTTCTATCCAACCACTAACTGGGTCTGACTCTGTGTAGTTGCCAAGGTCATCGAGGTGTTGCCAACTGCTTAGGCCACAAGTATAAAGTAGACTCAAAAACATCACAAAAGACATTTGAAAGAGAATGAATTAGTGGAGGAAAAAAGTCTTTTGCAGTCAGAGGCAGAAAAATTCTGCAAAACTAAGGGACAGATTGTAGCCTCATGATGTACAGTATGCTATGTATATTCTCTTTTAAGTCTTAAGTGAGTTCTTTAAATACATGAGTTTGGCACTCATTTAAAATAATTTTAAAATATTTAAAAGCAGAGCTAATGTCTCTGGTGAAAACTCTAATCCTTTGCTGCACAGAAGGTTGATTTAAAGTGGGGGAAATGCTGGAATTGTGCTGTATTGCTGGTTTTTATCATATTCAACATTTTCATGTGCTTCTGTTGACAAAGGATTTCCTATAGATGTACATTTTACATCTGTACTTATTACTTCTATGGGGACAGTGTCATTTTATCCATTTCAATGGCTACTTCCAACTGCTGTTGGCCATGAGTGCTTACAACCAATCCCCTTGCAGCATTGGTTGAGAATAGTGTCCAATTGTTATCACTTGTTCCCTACCACTTCTTATTCCTTTTCTACAACCACTAGCCTAACTTATGGTCACAGATATTAGACCAGAGTAAAAGGGTAAAGCAGGGGAAGACATCAATGCTCTTTGCAACTCATCTAATCTACCAGCTCCTTCCCACTTTATGTCAATACCTGGACCTAAGGGTCAGACTATATTTCAACATAGATTTAAAATATTTTTAAAGGAACACTAAACCTATGTTTGGAAATAACCTGAGTGAAAGTCACAGGTGTTGAGTGCCCCTATCTTTGTGACTGTTCACTTGGGCAAACTGTATGGTGGTTCATCCCTCATCCTTTGCATATACTTATCCAACTATGCTCCATCACATGTTATGGAGAATGACTGGTGGCAGCACCTGGAAATGATGATTGGTGGAAGGAGAATCAGAGTCAGAGGAATCCACCAATCATTTTCCTTAACTTGTTTCACATTCAAAGTAGAAATCCCCTGACTCTTTCCCAAAGGATATAGTGGTTGACGATCAGGGATAAGCAATTTTCACTGGCATACTTTTCTGCCAGTTCATGGAGTCGAGGGTAGCATGGTAAGGCCGCCTAGTGGTTATGACCTGGTTACCCATTCAGGACAAAGGGTTGGACTTCATTTGGCATAAGTAATCAAGTCATTTCACTTGTGACAGAACTCGGAAGAAGCCATTTTAATGTGGGAGAACATTCTGAGAATCATAAATTTGAAATAGTGCCAATAGAGTGTCAGAACAGTTTTTCTGTTCTGGCACTTTTCCTGATATATTGAACTTCAATTTTCAGACTTTCCAACCATCAAGCTAAATTGACTAAGGATTCTGAGAACTGAAGTCCAATTGAAAATATGACTAAGAGAGGGAATACAAATCCCCAATCAGCCATGAATTCCCATGGTGAATGTGACACTTCTGGAATGTTGTAAAAAGGTCAGAATAATAATAATAGAATATAGAAAGCCTTTGTATGCTCTGCTGAGCTCTTAGGAGGAAGGCAAGATCCAAGTGAAGTTAATGCAGATTGAGTAAAAATAAATCTTGACCCCCAAAATCTTTAGATTGGAAAAAAAAACACCACAATACACACTGTCAGAGACGCTTTTCAATTCCATCTAGCTTTTCCATCATCAAGTCCTACCCACCAGAGTTCTGGGATTTTGACAGCTACATAAAAGTGAGCAAGGGATTTTTATTGTGCTTGTGTGTCTGAAAAAGTACTTCCATTGTGAACTCCTGCTTGTCAAAAAAGGAAAGGAGAAAAAAGGTGTTAACTATTGGTTTTCAGTTAGGGTTCCTTGAGGAATTACATAGATAGGTCCGCATGGGCGTGACATAAGGCTTTGTTAACCCACTTTCTTTAATAAAGTAATGAACTCAAAATGGATGACAATAATTCCTAATGTTTTCTATTTGCATTTTTGTCCCATTGGCATCCCACCACTAATTGGAACAGCCATAGAGCTATTTTATTTATTTATTCATTTTGCCAAGGAGTAACTTAATGCCTGGATGTTTCCAAGAACAGGAATGGAATAACCCATTTAAATCTCTTTTTTTTTCCCCCTTTCAGCAGAGCTGTAAGCTTGACTGTTCAGATATAAAGGACTACAATGGACATAATTCATTCTCATTTACATGAGGAATAGCTCTGAAGAAGCCAATAGAATTACATCAGAGAGTAAAAAAGATGGACTTGTGCTAATTGTAATTCCAGCTGACCCATTTCATATAGATAAGGCCTGCAGATAATTCCTTTTCTTTTTGTACATGAAAATGAGATAATATAATAATATGCAGCGAGCAATCACACCAAATATCTGCATCTCCTGCTAGTAAAACTGGCAATTTGTGGATTTTTTTCCTTTTGAATCTGGCTTAAACATTGTGTTGTTTAATCACAAAGATAATGAGAGGACATAAGAATTACTCAGAAGAGAGATAAACACACATCTGCTGGCTGAATAGGAATACATTTCTATTGCTCATGGCTTACCTGAACTTTTCTCTCAATAAAAGCAATCCTGCTAAACAATTGTGGGAAAGGAAGGAGGGAGGGAGCAGTGCTGCAGCAGCTTAAAAATAATGTGGACTCAATATACAGTGCTAAAATATGAATATTACTACCTAATCAGTGGAAACTGTGGTTCTTAAAAACAGAATTGCAATATCCTACTGAGTTTATAGCTTGCATCTTTATAATATTCTCATTAAAGTCCACATATAAGCGGTTCATAATTTTCATAACTGTCTCATATGTGGCTATTG
The DNA here is from genome assembly GCA_023970755.1 of Azemiops feae. Classification (NCBI taxonomy): domain Eukaryota; kingdom Metazoa; phylum Chordata; class Lepidosauria; order Squamata; family Viperidae; genus Azemiops; species Azemiops feae. The sequence continues at coordinate 2,051,909 of JALGBA010000269.1, read as the reverse complement.
TATTTATTTTTCTAGAAAAGAATGCTGCTGGATGACACTGGATTTTATTTCTATTTCACCTGATCTGCATAATTCATTAGAAAATCAGTCCGAATACATCTTCAGAGCTTTAATGGTCATTTAACCAACTTTACCATAACAACAACAAAAAATGTTTTTATATGTGGTACTAAGGATGGCATCAATCTTCCCATTCAGCATTTCATTGCTGGAAATAATTTATGCAAATAAATAAAATTATGCAATTTATCTTATTCCAGACATCAGGACTATGCTATTCCAAGTATCAATATCAATATCAATATCAATATCAATATCAATATCAATATCAATATCTGTCTGTCTGTCTGTCTGTGAGTGTGTGTGTGTGTATGTATCTGTATCTATATATCTATATCTAATTAACAAGATTAAAAGAAAAGCTTGCCAGGTGCAGAGCAACTCAGCGCATTATGGACGAGCACAACCAATGGGCCAATGACGTGCTCGAGAAGCCGGGCGCAGAGGCAGGCGGCTACATAAGCCAGCTCCCAGATCTCCTTTCACTCCAACTCTGACGACGTCGGCAGTTTGGCCGACGAAAGCTTAGTGACTTTTTATCTACAGTCTTGTTTACTTTTATCCTGGTGTTCGCTTTTCTTTTAATCTTGTTAATATGATGCCCAGGATTCGCATTTTTAGTGTTAGATATATATCTAATCTATATCTATATCTATCTATATCTATCTATCTATCTATCTATCTATCTATCTATCTATCTATCTATCTATCTATCTATCTATCTATCTATCTATCTATCTATCTATCTATCTATCTATCTCTATCTATATATCTATCTCTATCTCTATCTATCTATCTATCTATCTATCTATCTATCTATCTATCTATATCTATCTATCTATCTATCTATCTATCTATCTATCTATCTATCTATCTATCTATCTATCTATCTATCTATCTATCTATCTATCTATCTATTAGTGCTGTCTGTTCCTCTTTGTGTAAGTTGCTTTTGGGGGGTTTGCTGGTGCAGAGGATGTTGGTGATTTCGAGTCTGATTCTGTTAGCGTCGTCGGGGTTGATTTTGGTCAGGCTGGTTTCAACTCCGCATATAATGGTTTCACAGACCACCCTCAAGACAGACACACATACCAACAAATTCCGAAGACTACAGGAATGCCAGAAACAAACCCTTTCTCCCTCACAGCCACACATGAAACAAACAGTGCATAACATCTCAGATAGGACCCTCACCAAAGCCGAAACCGATGTCCTTTCCAAAGGATTCAACTTTGCAGTCGCTCCCAAACACATCCCCACTGAAACCATTATATGCGGAGTTGAAACCAGCCTGACCAAAATCAACCCCGACGACGCTAACAGAATCAGACTCGAAATCACCAACATCCTCTGCACCAGCAAACCCCCCAAAAGCATCTTACACAAAGAGGAACAGACAGCACTAATTAACCTGAAAGAAGACACCAGCATAATAATCCTACCAGCAGACAAGGGCAACGCCACGGTGGTTATGAACACATCTGACTACCAAACCAAATTAACCAACCTGCTCCAGGACTCCACATACAAACCCCTAATCACAGATCCCACAACCTACCTGGAAAAAACCACTAGATCCAAAATAAAAGCCTCCCCCATCAGCGAAGAGATCCAGCAAAGAATCATTCCCAGAGAAAAATCATCCAGATGCCCTAAGCTCTATGGTCTCCCCAAGATACACAAAGAAGGAACTCCACTTAGACCCATAGTCAGCTCCATAGGCTCACCTCTACAAAACCTAGCCAAATTTCTCGCCAAAAAACTACAACCCTATGCAGAATCCATCACCTCACACGTAAAAAACTCATTCCAATTCATAGAGATCATAAAGAAACAAAACTTACAGCCCAGCGACCTACTCGTGAGCTTTGATGTCATTTCCCTCTTCACCCTAGTGCCAATCCAAGAAGCCTTGACAGCTATCCAAAACAAATATAACCCCCCAAGCACATCCTAGATCTGACCAACCATTGCCTATCCAACACATACTTCATCTATAACGGACAAAAATACAAACAAATAGAAGATCCTCCACAAACACAACATCAAGACAGCATTCTGCACAAACCGAAAAATATCTACCATCCTAAGAAACCCCAAAGACAAAATTGAGTTAGAAAATCAAGGAGTATATGAAATCCCATGCACCGCCTGCCCCACCACATACATCGGACAAACCAACAGAAGAATAAGTGCACGCATTGAAGAACACAAGAACTCAGTCAGAAAAGAGGAACCAACTTCCTCCCTGGTCCAACACCTCAAAGCCACAGGACATAAAATTGACTTTAAAAATACCAGAACTATTGCCAAAACTGAACACTTTAACCACAGAATAATCAGAGAAGCCATCGAGATAGAAAAACGCCCACACAGCATGAATAAATGAGATGATACCTCTCGCCTACCAGCCATTTGGAAACCCAGCCTTATTGACAGACGAATCCCTAGCACAAGGAGCGACACTGGACCCACACTCACGAAGACCACACATGATGTCACCACCACACATCCACGCAAAAAGCAGACTCAAACCCGCACCGATGATGAGGCACGACCGCGGACCAGAAACCAGACCACAGCTGCATTATTGGCCATTTTAAACCCCTCCATTCCATACGTGAAGCAAACTGACACCCACCTTGAAGATGTGGCACGACCACGAACGCGAAGCCAAACTACAGCAATGCAGCTCTCCATCTCAAATTCCCCTGCAACTCAGACTAATCCTAGCACAACAGGGCCCCCACCCAAGCAGAGCACACCCCCATCCAATCAGAGCACAGCCAACCCCCCATCCAATCAGAGCACAGCCAACCCCCCATCCAATCAGAGCATAGCCAAGCCCCTAACCAATCAGAACACACCTCCACCCAATCAGAACACAGCCAAGCTCCCATCCAATCAGTTCATACCTCCATTGGCAGTTAAAAGGAAGAAACAGCTGCGATCACACATTGCTCCTAGAAGCACGAAGCCGAAGACACCAGCCTGAAGATGACGAATGGGACTTCGTCGAAACGTTGCCAAGACACTTTCAATTTTACACAGGAGAAAACCCGAATTACCAAAGACCTACATACAAACACCCGTGAAAACCTCAGAAAACATATATATATGTATATATATGTATATACATATATATACATATATATATTTGTTTTTGTAGATTTTCACGGGTACATGTATGCAGGTCTTGGTGTATTCGGGTCTTTTCCCGTGTAAGATTGAGAGTGTCTTGGCGACGTTTCGACGAGGTCCCACTCGCCATCTTCAGGCTGGTGTCTTCTGCTTTGTGCTTGTGCGAGCAAAGTGTGATCGGAGCTGCCGTCCTTCTATAAATACTGGAGGTGTGTGTGTGTGGCGTGTTGGCTTTGTAGCTGTAAGCGGGTTGGTTGGCTGTGTTGTTACATCTTGATTGGAAGATGGAATTGATGTAAGCAAATTAGCTGATGTAGCTGTAAGCGGGTTGGTTGGCTGTGTTGTTATATCTTGATTGGAAGATGGAATTGATGTAAGCAAATTAGCTGATGTAGCTGTAAGCGGGTTGGTTGGCTGTGTTGTTATATCTTGATTGGAAGATGGAATTGATGTAAGCAAATTAGTCAGTTGTTTGGTAACATACTGTGTGGCTGAGGTGCGTGATGTTACATCACAGCCATCTACTCAGGACATTACATCACAGAACTCAGGAGGTTACATCGCAAAGGCTCAGTATGTTACAACGCAGCCTACCTCCCATGATGTGGCAGCACAGGACTAAGGATATCACTACAATAGAGCTCAGAATGTTACCACACAGCCCATTACCCAGGTACAAAAGAACAATGGGCACACAGCCAGCACCTCAGCCACACAGGATGTTACCAAACAACTGACTAATTTGCTTACATCAATTCCATCTTCCAATCAAGATGTAACAACACAAGATGTGACCGCAAGATCTTGTGGGATGGAGGTGAAGAGCGAGGTGACATCGTATGACACCATTATTTCGTCGCTCTCCACCTTCAAGGACTTGATCTTCTCCAGAAACTCCTCTGCCGATTTTATGGTGGTCTCATTATTGTCCACTAAGTAGTTGATCCGTCAGCTTAGCCATTTAGCCAATCCCGAGGTTGGGGTGCCTTTGAATGAAACAATGGGCCGTAGGGGACCCCCTCTTTGTGGACTTTTGGTAGACCATAGAACCTGGCCATAGCCGAGTCACTCGGGCGTATTCACCTTAGGGTATCTTCATCTATCTTCCCTAGGTGCTTCAGGTTATTCTGTTGTTAAAGTGTTCAGTTTTGGCGATAGTTCTGGTATTTTTAAAGTCAATTTTATGTCCTGTGGCTTTAAGGTGTTGGACCAGAGAGTGCGTGCAGATAGCGGTTTGTGTGTGTTTTCTTCTGGTAGATGGTGTGTCCTAGGGAGCCATTGGATTTCTTGTAGACTAAGACATCCAGGAAGGGAAGTTGGTTGTTAGCTTCTGTTTCCATGGTGAACTGTATTTTGGGGTGTAGGCTGTTGAGGTGTGTGAGGAAGTTGTCTAGTTTTTCTTTCCCATGTGGGCAGATTATGAAGGTGTCGTCTACGTATCTGAGCCAGAGTTTGGGTTTGTGATCAGATTTTTCTAGAACTTGGGTTTCAAAGTGTTCCATGTAGAGGTTTGCAATGACAGGTGAGAGGGGTGATTCCATGGGTGCTCCTTCTATTTGTTTGTATTTTTGTCCGTTGTAGATGAAGTATGTGTTGGATAGGCAATGGTTGGTCAGATCTAGGATGTGCTTGAGGGGGTTATATTTGTTTTGGATAGCTGTCAAGGCTTCTTGGATTGGCACTTGGGTGAAGAGGGAAATGACATCAAAGCTCACGAGTAGGTCGCTGGTTCTGTAGGTATTCGGGTCTTTTCCCATGTAAGATTGAGAGTATCTTGGCAATGTTTTGACGAGGTCCCACTCGCCATCTTCAGGCTGGTGTCTTCGGCTTCATGCTTGTGCGAGCAAAGCCAAGACCTGCATACCTGTACCCGTGAAAATCTACGAAAACATATATATATATATATCCCTTCTCTTCCTGGATACTAAAAGGAAGACCAGAAAAGTCCATTCAAAAACAGTCTTTCTGTTACTTTTTATCTACTATTAAAGCATATGCAAAACACACATGCATATGTACACATGTAGAAGCATTAAAGGGCCTTTGAATGTCTGGACAAAAAAAAAAATTGTCAGCAAAATCTAATCACTTCTCTGATCTCACAAGACATCTTTAGAACTAAGCTGTAACATTGCCTTTCAATTAATCTAGCAAATTATAGAATTCCTGAAAAGAAAGAAGAGATCTTTGGTGAAGGAGAGGAAGAACATAAGAGAAGTTGGAAATCTTTTTTTTTTAACAGAAGTTTCATTTATAAGAGAAATGTGTTCAAGTTTTGAAGAATTTTATGAGAAGGGACAAAGAAAAAAAAGGAAAGAAATCAAGTTTTAGGACATTATTTGAATGAAATAAAGATTAAGGTTGTTAAAAGATTAAGGCAGGAATATAAAGTTAGTTTATTTGATCAAGGTTAGAATAGATATATTGTTATTTCTGATAAGAGACTTAATAGACTTTTGTTGACCTGGATTGAACACAAAGCTTTAAGGGTTTGTTTATAGATTAGAGATGAGATATGAGATATGGGAAGGAAGATATCATTTGCTGTACTTTAAGAGAAGATGATAAGTCACTAAAATTATACTTCTTGTGATATAATAATAATAATAATAATAATAATAATAATAATAATAATAATAATAATAATAATAATAATAATAATAATAATAATAATAATAATAATAATAATAATAATAATAATATAAAGTTGGAAGTCTTCTAATCCAACCCCCTGCTCAGGCAAGAAACCCTATACCATTTCAGACAAAGGGGAACATTTATAAATTTTCTTTTTCTTTACTACATTCTTATTTTTCTTTTCTATTTTTCTTTCTATTTTTTCTTTTCTGTGCTTCTTCTTTTCTATTTTAAGTTTCTATTAGGTTCTGTTCCTAGGCCTTGTTTACAGTATCTGTAGGGCCCCTATAAGGGGTTTTTTTTGTATGCTGGGGAAATGTTATTTTTAATTCAGGGTAGTCATAGATAGATAGAATAGATAGAATTCTATCTATAAGTATGGTTGGACACACAAGCAATTCGTTTCCGGTGCATAAGCTCTCAGTGTACATACAAGGAATAGTGATAATCACCATCATAAACAACATGAAATATATTCATCATAAATTGTAACATTCAACACTTCATCGTAAATCATAAGATTTTTAATCATAAATTGTAAATCATGCAGTTTTAGTTGTGTTTTTAATAAATGTATTCAACATATAATAAACATTCCCTATTTTATTTTCACTACTTAACTGTTTGTATTTAAATATATTTTTCTGAGAAAGAGTCTTGGTTCCACCAGATTCTCAAAAGGCACAAAAAGGCCATGAATCCCTGGCATAGAAATAGGGATAGGGATAGATTTACAATAGTGGTAGGAATAGAGGTAGAGAGCAAAAGAAAAAGAACTATTGTTCCAAAATCAGTTTTCCATTTTCTCTTTATCACAGACACCCAGAGACACATTTCTTCCCTTATGAAAAGTCTTGCATTTTTCTATAATCTATAATTCATTTAAAACTCTTGTGATATTATAATAGTTTGGTGTTAGAGAATAAGAAGAAGACAGAAAATGCTGTTATGCTTCTTGACCTGGAAAAGTCCAGTGGGAAGAGATTCTTCACAATATATTTTCTTCATCTATGGAAACAGAAGTACATTGGAAACCACTGGAGAAGCTATTCTACAGTGAAAGACAGAGCACTCAAAATAAGTTTAGTGTCAGACTCATGGGGGCAAGTTGGTTTCTTGTTGGTAATGGTTTCATAACCTCTCTTTCACCAATATACTTTTAGTCAATATTCTGGAAATAAAGAGTTTAGGGTAGAATGAGCCACGTTATTTTCAGATACCTGATGGACACAATTTTGTTTGAAGTATATCTTCTACGTCAATGGCCAAATTTGCTACTGCTTAATACTTTGAAATTATTGAGGTATTGACTGTTTGTAGAATTGTTGTTGTATTTAAAATTCACTGAAGGTAAATTTTACATTTTCTCCTGTACGTTTGCTTAGCAACTTGAAAAAGAGATCACATTAAAGGTATTTTTCACTTCCTGTCTCATTGACATGAGCTATTCATGAACCTTAATTTTGATGAATGGCTTAAATATACTTTGGAAATCCCTTCACTTTTGCTTTTCATATTAAGAACATACTTGAGGCATTTCTCAAAACATTTGTAAGAGACTAATTCCCAACTGTCTTTCGAACTTGAATAAATTATCCAAATGACTTATGAACAGTCAGTGCAAACATCCCAATTTGTCATTGCATTTTGCTCACTTGCTATTCTCTCTTGCATCTTGGCAAAATATGTCAATCTGGTTCTCTCTCAAAAGCACTTCAGAATTGCTTTCTAAGTTCTGAGCTAGTTCTTCATCATGCTGCTCTATGGTATCTTTACAATACAGAATATTCTAATTTTAAAGACTACAAATAGCACAATGAATGAAAAACACTGCCTTTGATTCTGTTAATTATGTGCGAAACAGAATCCACTACTTAGATAAAGTGTGACGGTCCTGCATCTCATTTTCACTATATTATTTCTTGCCTCACTGTTCTTGCCTGCTATTACCAACCTTGTCCGAAAATCTTTAGGGCCAGACAGCAACCCTGGAGTTTATACCAAATGAACCTATTTGTTCATTTAGCTCAGTAAGACTTGGAAAGTACAAGCAATTAAAAACAAAAGCTTTGGGTGCAATAGAGGATTAGAGGACTAGTCGGGTACTTGTGAATCTTTAAATGTTTGGTTTGGGCAAGGAGAATCAAATGAGCAGCTAAAATTATGTTTGGAATATTTCCTCCACTTCAATAGCCAAATCTGCCACTGTTCATGTAACATATGCAGGTGACAGAAACAACATTCTGCACATGAAGCAGCAGCCATACATATGCATAAGCTTGATTCATGTATACATATAGAATGGTTCCCTTTTTGTGCTAGCTTTTTGTGAGTGTGTGTATTGAGAGCAAAGTGGATGAAGTTAGGAGTATCATTTAAATCTGTGGAAATCTATTTCCCAAATTTAAAAAACCTCCTTTGCGTGGCCACTTGGATAATATTCTTTTGATTTCTTCTTTGGGTAAGCATTACATTCTTTCTCCACCCTAAGTCCTAATGGGGGAAATGGTCAAGACTAGATACCCTGTTTTCACTAACCACTTTTTTATTGTACAAGTAATAATGCATATTTTTTTCTCTTTTCTCTTTATATCTCAAGGTCTTCTATGAATGTTCTACATAGACAGTAACAGAAGATTATAAAGACAGCTTCTCGTGTGGAACGGATTCCTCAGAGATCTTGGTTGCTATCATCGTTGTTAGATTTGCTTGACATTTTCAATAATTGCATTCTCAAAGCCCTCAGAGACAACGGCTGTGATCTTTTTCATGAATCTCTCCTTCTCTTCTATAATGCATATTGCGTTTTGTTTTGATGAAATGATTTGCTATCTTTAGGCTAAGGAAACTTTTCTGATGAGTTTGCATCCCTTAGCTGCCTTGGCAAAACCATCCCCCATGAAGAATAGGACTATGAGATCTGAGTTGCTGCCACTTAATAGTCAATTGGATTTTTGCTGACCAGATTTGGTACTCCTAATTAAGACTAATGAGTGCAAATACATAGGTGCCCAATTTAAGGCCGAAAACCTTAAATAAATGTATGTACATTTATGCAGCCTGCATATTTGCTACTAAGTCCTAAATTAATCACCCTGTTCCAAGTTGTAAATTTAATATAGTGTACACTGTAATAATACCTATGTATTAGGGAATAAATTCTACTGATCTGGGTAAATATGTTTAGGATTCTGCTTCTTCAGACAGTGGTATAATTAAGGTGCTATAACTAAGTTATTATCTGGGAAAATAATTATCCAGGTAGATGATGTAGGTAATTGTCCATAGTCTATCATCGCTTCACAATTTGATCAAAATACCACTACACATTCAGCCTATTGTGAGTAATCCTAGATCTAGAAGCTCCAACATTACATCATTTTAGGTTATATGAAGAAAAGTCTTACATAAGATGATTGGATCTAGGCTGCAAAATTCTAGATACTATTACATGGCCTTCCTATCACCTTCCATTGAGATCCATTGGCCAAGGTATATGTAGTGGTCTATTATGTCTAGTTCTTAACCTGGCTCTTTTTCAGGTTTATTTTTAAGCCAAATGGTTCTCCTGCTTTGTGCAGCTCTTGTATGTGTCTTTGTAGTCTTCTGGGTCTTGTGAGAAGAGAACAAGATCATCTGCAAATCTTAAGTGATTTAAATAGGCGCCATTGATTTTTATTTCATCTTTTGCCCAGTCTAGTTTGTGAAATATGTCTTCAAAATAGGCTGAGAAATGGATAGGTGATATTGTATCGCTTTGTCATACACCTTCTTCTTTGTTGATTTCCACTTTAAGATCATTAAGGCAAATTGTCACCATTGTTTTTTCATATAAGATAAGATATAGAAATAAAATATAGAAAATACTAATTTCCTCTGCTGTGATTTGGAAATATTCTGGACTTTTGCCACCCAGATCTGTATAATGTGGCATGTTTTGGAGGAAATACATGAAGAAATCTTAATGAGGAATCCTCTTACCCTCCTCTCACTATTGCCATTTGCAGTTGGGATATGTGCTCAGGATTAAGGAAATGCTGATTACAATTATTAAACTTCTAGTCTGGGGAGATGGAGCAAATGCATAGCTATCCTAGTGAAAGTCTGATTGGATCGCAAATCTATTTAGTACTGATCACTTTGAAAGTAAGACAATCAGAACTGGGAAGACAATCAGAACCAGAATGTTTCTTCTGTGCAAGTCTCTACTGTCAACTAGGAGACTCAGTAGCCTCTCTGAGTCTAACCAATGGTGAATAGACATAGGATTAAAACTCACTTTGGGCATGTATTAAAAGAAGGGGGAAATTCTCATTTTGATTTTTTTTTCCATCTCTAGCTGAGATCTCTAGAGGAAACCACAGCAGCTGGATGTCAAGCTCTGAGATTTCCCATTCCTGACAAGCCTTTGTTTATTCCAGGGAACTGTTTGAGCCAGGTCTCCTTCATGATCTGGTCTCACACAGGCTTAGCATGATCACAAAGGGAATAGATGTTAGTTGGAACCTTCAACTGAACAAGATTTACATTTACAATCCCAAGGAAGGACTTTTTGGGAGTTGAACTTCACCCTTCCAGGGTGTTCCTTCTTTATATCTCAAAAGCACAGCTTCCCTGGGTCCTTGAAACAGTCCCTGCTGAGATATTCTTCATGTTCTAGAAGGACCAGCTAGATTCATCTAATCAACTGAGCTCAGATCAGATAAGAGATGCTTTAATTTTAAATCATACTTCAGATATATGATATTGTTTGATACCTGTTCTTGCAGGATTGACTTGCTTCTTACAACATCTCTCTCTCTCTCTCTCTCTCTCTCTCTCTCTCTCTCTCTCTCTCTCTCTCTCTCTCTCTCTCTCTCTCTCTCTCTCTCTCAATAAAGGCCAGGGCCTCAGCCAGATATGTCTATCATTACAAATATTCATTTTATTAATGTTTTAAATTATATTTTGTCTAGGACAAAATTGGCTTAGACCTATGTAAAGATCTTCAAAATGCTCTACTATAATACTAATAAGTCTAGTATGTCAAAATACTTAGTTCCTTCTGTTCATGAAAGCACACAAGCCCTAGACCTCTGAATTTGAGAAACTGAAGGAGTTATCTAGGAATTGAAGGTACCTCTCAGGCCCAAGTTCAGAGATGAGGCAATCAGATCTAATTGAGTTCAATCCTTCATTTGTTTACATGTAATGGACAGAATCTTGCTAAACTAAAGCTATAACTTTCTTATCTAGAGATATATTCTGGGAGATTCTTGGGTGTACATACCCTGAATCTCTTCTGCCTTCCCCACTTCAGCTCAAGGCTATGCAGTCTCTTAATCTGGGCACTTTTTGGGAAAGCTCTGTGTTACCAAAATTCTCTCCCACTGCTCTTGCAGGTACATACTCCACTACAGTACCATAACTGAAGCTTTGTTTGAAATAATAATTTCAAATCTTTTTTCTGCCTTATGAGTATTACATTATAATGCAACAGAATTCCAAATCATTCATAACTTGCTTTTGATGATTTTATGGCCAAAATGAAAGTTAGTACATAATAAATACTGCAATACATATAACGTGAAGATGAACAAGTAGATATTTTTCATCAAGTTAAAGTCCAAATTATGCTTTCGGTGATGTACATATTCACTGACAATATATAGCATCGCAACATTGATAATTAAATTGATTAACCAATGTACAGTGGGAAAACAAATTCAGATTCTTATTTAATACAGGTTCATTCTTGCAAAGTGCTCAATATGTTTTCAGGATGGTGATGAACATGAAAGAGAAGAGAGAATGCTTGGAGCTTAAACACCTCATAGTGATTGGCTGTTGCTAAATGCCTTAAAAAGAAACTATTTGAGATTTTGCAAGATGTCCTTAGGCACTTTTCTGCAAGATTAATTTTTAGTTTTAATGAAAACAAATGGTAATGATCTAATGGGAGAGTTAATTAGCCAATTACTTGACTACCTGGGCATAAACGTACCCTTAAATCCTCCTGTCATGGGTCAATGCTCATATTTTCATGAGAGGTGGTCAAAAACTATCAAATGCTGAGTATAGACAGAATACAGCAATAACAGCTTTGCCTTTCTTCTTATCTCATTGTTTTCCACAGGACTAGTGGTTGTGATAGAGGACATCGGTCTATCATTATTATTGGTCTATCATTGGTCTATCATCATTAAAGTACAATCTGTACTTTAAACAAATGTGTGTGAATGTTTGGTTGGTTATGGAATATCTGTATATTTTTAGAAACCAATAAGGATTCTTTGAAGACATGAGAGGGGAACATCTCTTAATTTCATGGCCTAGAACTCTAAACTAGATGGCCCCAAAGATTTAAGCACAACATGCTACACTTATTCTCTCCTAAACATGAACAATTCTTTTCCTGCTTTGTCTTCTCTTACCATTTTGTTTCCAGACCAAATGATGCCATATGGATTCTAAGAGATAAAAATAACTACTCTCCTCTTTCATTTACATCCCACTTTTCAGCATCTGGCAGAGATGAAACACAACAAACAATCCAGGTTGCATGGACTGCAACACATTGCCTTTTGCTTGATAAGAACAAAATCCTGAAGCAATCATTTTAATTTTAACTCTGATATTTTTTCATTATAATTTAAAATTGAGATTGGGCTGAAAACAGAACACACTTCTGTTTAATACTGATTTTTCTTACTGTGAAGTAGGTACTAAAGAGCTTTCATGTTTTTTCAGCTTAACAGGATTGTATTCTCGGTGGCAGTTTTACTTATTTATTGCTTCTCTACCCACCTAAATAAAATAGGTATTTTGTTCACATAAATATAAATAGAACAGGATAAATGCTGCTGACTGCATCAGGAATAAAGCAGAACATTTAAAAAAATAACAGGAAAACCATGCTCACAGTCCAATAAGAAGGGCAAAAAAGTTATGAAAAGAATATGTATCTAAATTAAGGCTAGGGAGGGATAATAATAAAAGTCTTAACATTTATTTTCAGGACTTATCTTTTGTTCCATTAATATTTATGATATACAGTCTTTTAGAAATACAAGCATTTCTAAAAGACTGTACATTATGTACAGCTGTACATGGAAAGGTTAGTCAGATCAGAAATTTTTAGCTATCAGGGCTCCCAGTTTCCTGGAAAAGACTGTAAACATGCATATGCAGGTTCCCATTTTATGCAAATTTGTCATTATGCAAGAGATCAGTTTTATCCAAGAATTTGCTTTATGTAAAAAAAAATGTGATTTGTGCCAACACAATCAATTTCCCACCAATGGTCTGGAAATATGCCAAGACTTCTTCCCACTGAATCTGCTTGAATCTTTTCTTGCCAAAGCCCCTTTCTACGTTTACTCATTTACCATCATGTTATGCAGTTGTTCTAGTTGTGTGTATGGTTTCACAATTACTTGCATATCTACAGTAGCTTCTACTGTTACTGTTAGATCAAGAAGGCTATCAACATTTTGTTCAAACTCCTTACCAAAAATGAAGAGAAAAGAAATAAAACTGGACCTATTACATTGTACTGAAGTTGATGAAGGACCTCCAGCCTAAGACTGAGCTTTTAAACTGGGCAAGTCTACTGTGTACTGAGAATAAAATGTGCAGTGCTACCATACATTTTATTTCTTATGGCTTATCTGACATGATAACCACATGCAGTGGACACCTAGCTGGAAAAAAGATGAACAAAATAATTCCACTGAACATGGAGCACCAGGCAAGTAAGGAAATTTGTTTGAGTAATAAGTAAAGCTCTAAAAATGTATGAGCATGTTTCTTAATGCTTTTGGGGTTACAAAATTCTATGCCATGCTCCACGACCTCCTTTTGTTCCCACTGATATATTTTAGGCAGATTCACATTATTGTTGTTGTTTTGACTTTAGTACTGCTGATTCCAGAGTGATTCTGAGTAGGTCATAATATAAAACAGAATACAAATAAATTTGTAAATATAAGTACATTTGTAAATAAAAATGTTGTAACAGATGTTTTTTCAGAGGGAACCTAAACCTACCATAGAGCAAGCAAAATCTATAGACACACATAGAAATTCCTTTTCCACTGAATACACAGAGATTAGGAGCAGGGGGAAAAAGCTTAAATAGGGAGGGACATTATAGTCATAATCAAGATTAACATTCTCAACAGGTGCTAGCACCTTATCTGGGTTAAGAAATTAAGCAGGATCCCAAGCCATTAGTACTTGAATAGGAGACGATCAAATCTATACCCTAGACTGGGAACCTGGAAGAAAACAAGCCATGTTCATATTATAGCCAAGAAAACTATACAGACCCTGAAGTCATAGGAAGATGAGTTCATTCCATAGCAGACTTTTCTAAAAACTAACATATATTCAACTTTTATACTTTCACAGACCACAGCCTAGTAAAACTGATGTTAGATTGACTGAATCTTCTGAAAGATACTTCTTCATTCAAAATATATTGTCAAGCAATATCTTGGGAGTCTTGATGTGGAATTTTCATAATATAGGAATCATTCATATTGATCAATTCAAATACAAACAAAACTTACATATTTTTGTGCCATCAACTTTTCTTTAATGCGTAACATCTAGGGAGATAATTTTAAAGATATATATCCAATATATATTCATCCCTTGAAATAAAAGTGGACTTGAAGAAATTGTTCAAAAATTGAACTGTTTTATAAACTTCCTTGAACAAAAGGTAACTTTGAATTGAATTTTGCAGCATTTTTCATAACTAGTAGAACAGTAAATACATACAAATATAAATTGTAACTTGGTTGAAATATAAAAATCTATATTATGTTTTCTTAAGCAATTGCCAAGAATATAAATATGGAGACTGCATTTTTGGTGTAGTTAAACAATACATCTTACCCTGCTTGCTTGATTGAAGAAGCTTGTTTTAAGAATATAATTATATTTAGCTGAATATACTTAAACTCCTTTGTATCAGGAGCCAGATTTATTAGGTTTCTAATCTCATGGAAAGTTACATTAAAACAAATATAATTATGTAAGTGCAAATTTTCCTATCAACTCAGATTGAGGTGGAAAGGACAGGTGTCATTACTGTACTTAACATAATCTTGTTATTTATACAGTCTCATGAAAAGTGCTTGTGCTGGCAGGTTAATTGTTGAATAGTTGGAAAATCCTGATATTTTTAGAAACCTTAATTAATAGAAGTAACTTCCAGAAGGTACATTCCAGAAATATTTCCTTCTAGTTTTTGTGATCAGACAAATCTGAAGGTCATCACTGAGGCTACATCTATCCCAGATGTTGTCCTTTTTCCAAGAATCTGTGACCTTTTTGTGGAATCAGCTCCAGTATTGTTTCACATCTGATAAAAAAAACATCTGTGGTTTAATATGACATCCCTCTAGTGTCTTTATCTTCACAGTAAATCTCTTAATAACTCCTCCATATGGTGGCTTTCATTTCATTATTGTAATATGCTGATTTTATCTTTCCAGATTTTTTTAATAACCTATCTTGATGCTTCTGTCCTATAGTTCTAATATTCTATTAGAATATTAGAGAATATCTGCAGTTCAGAGTTGAACTGTGGAATTCTTGGTGCTTTCTGAGCTTGGTTGTTTGCTTGCAGATATTTCATTACCCAACTAGGTAACATCACTGCTAATGAGTGTGGTTTTCACTCCCTGTTTATACATGTAGTTCTTGACTTACAACCATCCGTTTAGTGACCATTTAAAGTTACAATGGCACTGAAAACAAGTAACTTATGACCAGTTTTCACACTACTGTTGCAGCATTCCTGTGGTCATGTGATCAAAATTTGGCCACTTGGCAACTGGCATATATTTATGGCAGTTGCACTGTCCCAGGATCACATTTGCAACCTTCCCATCTGGTTTCTGGCAAGCAAATGGAGGAAGCTGGATTCACTTAACAGCCACATGATTGACTTAACAGCTGTAGTGATTCATTTAACCAATGTGACAAAAATGGTTGTATGAGTTTTTAACTCCATTGTGATTACATGTTGAGGACTACCTATATACAGTATCTTGCCCCCAGTGCCTGGTGGGAGTTTGGTGTCTCTTTGGTAGTTCCTTGATTAGAGTATCGTTTTCTACAATTGATTGTCTGATGTTAATCCCTGCTTATCTGGATATACGCTGCTAGATAGGCTATGTTCTAGTCTTTTTGTTTTCTTCATAGCTTTCTGATTGACTCTTTTGAATGATGAGTAAATGTGATTTATCTCTAGTGTCTGTTGATAGCCAATTCCAATATAAATATTTTGCACTGCATGTTTTTGACTATATTTCTGATAACTTTACTTTAGTATTCCTATAATTCTGCTCAAATTTATGCAGAATTTTTTAAAAAATTAATCTGCATACATTGTGACTGACTTTCCTTTTTGCTTGCATTTATGAAACATGAAATATTATGCAACCAACAATGCTTCCAGCATTGTACGGCTATACATTATTTTTACCAGTTTCTCTAAGTTTCTTAATACCTGTTTTCTCTTTCATAACACTCAGTAAAGCAGGCATCTTTTTTCCGTAATTATCTTGTTTGTCTCATACATTGTTTCATTCTCTGTATATAGTGGCCAAACATATATGATACTATCGAACATATTAATCTTCCCAATAAAACTAGTTGAGACCCAGCTTGATGTAGGGATTAAGGCATCAGGCTAGAAACTGGAAGTATTAGTCCTGCTTTTGGCATGAAGGCAGCTGCATGACCTTGGGATATTCGTTCACTCTCAACCTTTGGAAGGAGGTAGTGGCAAAACACTTCTAAAATTGTGCCAAGAAAACAGCAGGGATTAGTCCAAGCAATTGCCAGGAGTCAAGACTGTCTCGAAGGGATCAAAAAATGAATAACTAAATTTTGATGTGTTCTTTTTCCTTTTGTCTTTAGTCACTGATGCTTGGATTGTTTGTTTTTTAAAAAAAAAATCCCATTTCACTGCCACTATTGTGTTTTTTCTACATGTCAAAAAAAAAGAAGATACTAGAATCTGAATTAGGTTTTTCATCTGCTTGCTTTACTAAAATGTTTATAAGAACTAACTAAAGGGTTTGCAAGATACTTGAGCAAAAATAGTTGATAGCAGGCATGTTTTATTACAGATAGTCCTCAACTTATGCCCACAGTTAAGCTCAGAATTTTGGTCATAAATCATTGTGGACTCAAGTTGAGATACCACGTGACTGGTCTCAATTTTACAACCATTTTTACAGAAGTTGTTAAGCAAGTCACATGGTTGTTAAGCAAGTCACCATATTTTTTAAGCAAACCATGAGGTCTTAAGTCCGAATCCAGCTTATCCAATGGGCAAGATGGAAAAAAGTCACAAAATGTGATTACATGATCATGGAATACTGCAACTGGCCATAAATGTGAGGCAGTTGAAAAGTACCCAAAATGTGAACACATAACTTACTGCAGAGGTGGTGTGGCAGTCATAACCCTGAGGATGTGTTATTAAATTAAAAAATCCTGTTTTAACTTCAAACGGTCATTAAGTGATTGGTTGCAAGTTGAGTATACCTGTAATAATAGTTATAATTCAATACAAGTTCCCTGTGGAAGAAGAGCCTAAAGATTATGGGCTGTGTTGCCAAATTAGGGGAGTCATCTCAACTGAAGAGGGAAAATTACGGATGAATGAGAGCAAGTGATTTTCATAGCTTTGTGACTATATGCTAGAGCCACAAATTCCCATCTTCTGATAAAACAATCCTTCTATCTATCCCCTCACAAAAGCTATTCTTTTATATTATCAGTATATGTACACATATACTGGTGTATTTGGCAGTGGTAGTCTTGGCCAAAACAGTTTATTTGTCAAGACTGTCCTGCTCTTCCTTTTTAGAAAAGAATCTTTGGATTGGAAGATAAATGCTTCTATTCAAAACACAATTATTTATTGCCCCTCAATTTTCTTCAGAGATGAGCCTTCTTCCATATATAGTAACAAGCTGTCATTCTTCTTCCCATTATAGTGCACCAACTTGCATGGCATACCTTGCATGGCATGCTGACTGAATCTTTTATTAAACAATTATCTAGCTATTTGGGAATTAATAAGAGGCAGCCAAGAATGAGAACACTGTGGATCTTTTAACTAGTCCTTTCATGCAATTCGCTTCTTGTAAATAGACTGAATGTTATCTCAGCTGCTCCTTCCTTCTCTAACAGCCACTGTCAATCCTTAGTCTATTCACCACAGCTGACTGGGCAGAAGTGAAAAGCAGGGTGTTCATCAGCTGGAAAAAGAAGCCCACCTGTTTTTTCCAGAGCTTCCTTCCACTGCTGAGGAAACACTGAGCAGATTATCACAGAAGCTGAGGGAATCAAGCAGCCTATTTTTGTGGATAGCAACACATATTAAATCTCTTAAACATGTGCCATTGGAACTATGAATCCTAATCTTTGTTAATTGGAGTTTTCTTAAAACTTTGTTGTTAGAAGATTGGGAAAAAAATCTCATATTGTTATCCGCTTTATTTATTTGGAAGTTTTCTTTCAGTAAAATCAGGAATCTTCCTTCCATTGAACCAGGAGGGGCAAAATATTTTACTCATATGCTAAAAACTATAAGAGGTTATGCCAGGCAAGCCAGGTTCCTTTTGAGAAGAATTAGCATTTTAAAGAAAGCTTTAAACATGAGATGAGTGGAGATGATGGTTATAAAAATGTTAATTGAAACATGAAGAGATACATCAAAACACAGAACAAAGCTTATTTGAAGACCAAAAGATTATTCTTTTTTACTAGTATTGCTTCTGCATATAATCAGTAATCAATACGTATTATGTGTTGTAAAGGAAATTATATTTTGGCAAGAAGAAAAAAAGTGCATTTTATAGAGCATTGTGGTCAATTTGTACAATATATTTTGATGCTCCCATTTATACATCTTTTCTATAATTCTATTGCCAATATTTAATAAAACTGTATAAAAACATACAAAAATACTGATTTCTGTAATTTATTTCTAATTTTTAAAATGCATTTTGTTTTCTAAAATGTGTATATCAACCTTCTAAACAACAATCTTAAAAACTATTTTAAAATGTAACGTTGTAGATTTTTGAGCTAGGAATCTAATTTAGAAGAATTAAAATTGTGGAAAGTGAAGATTGGTTTTCATAAGGGTCAAATTCTTTATATAACCTTTAGCTATTTATAGAGAAGAAGAAAAAAGAGAGAATAACCTCACCTCAGATATTATGCCAATGTACTTCAGATGTCTTAGTCAAATTCAATTTATTTGGAGGACACTGAATTTTAGGAAATATGAATCAAACAAGGAACAAAAGGTTTAATCAAAGTTTTGGGTTCAAGCATAAATCCAACAAAAGTGGGAATAATCATTGGGCCTCTCAATTCTGAGGGGTTTTTTTTAATCTTAATTTTAATTTTAATTCTAAAAAATAAATAAACCAGAATTCCAAACTAAATTGCTCAACAGGAGCAAAAAATACAGCTTTTAAAAAATATTTTGACCCTGGCCCAGACTATCATCATGTTGTTAAATGCATATTCATAATGAAAATATTTTTCCCATAGATATTTCAATCTTTGCATTAAATGTATAAAAAGTTCAATAATGTTAAAAATAAAAATGTTGGAAGTATTTCTAGGGAATGTACGCCTCTTTTACAGTATGTGATGAAAAGAAATGCAATGTAACTCTTTCTCAAAATGGCTTAATTCCTGTTGCTGCAAATAAAAATCTCTCAGCAGTCCTAAATTGCATGCTTTCTGATCCCATATCCAAAAGCATCTATGAAATACATGATTTTTGAAATATGTCTGTGTGACTGCTATGAAAAGCTCCAAAAGAGCAAAATAAAATCAGTCTATATTCCATATTTATTTCCAAGATATATATCCCAAAGGTGCTTTTTCAGGAGGCAACCATACCTGGATAACTGAGAATCTCCACAGACATCAAGATATAAATCCTACTCTATACCTAATGTACGGTAAGTAAACAACCAGACAAAACATACCACATAAAAAGCAAAGGAAAAAACATATTAAAAGGCACGAAGAAAAGGAAAAATACATTCAACCATGATGCTTTTAACTTGTTTAGGAAATGAAAGCAGGGTTCTTTGAGGATGGTATTTCAAGAAGTAAAATACCATTGAGAAGTCCTTTCACCTGGCCCACACCCCATGAACATCATGGTGGGAGGGGTGAATCAACAGATTTTCTTTGGGGACTTGGACTGGACTAGTAGAAATTATCCTGGCAAGGCATTGTTTAATATATCTCAGTACATATGGGCTTCGAAAAGGCACTTTCAGTTGAGCCTGGAACTGTTCTGGTAACCAATGAAATATCTTAAGAACCAATGTTATACAGATGGATTGAGAACTCCCACCAGTAATCTAACTACCACATTCTGTGCCAGCTGTAGTTTCTAGGATTTCTCCCATAATAGTCCCACAATACAGTAGTCCAACCAAGCTCCTCATCAACAGAGTCACAGAAACATCTGGAAAATACGGCTTGAAGCTTAACACCTCAAAAACCAAGATCATGGTCGTCAGCAAACAACCCGTTAACTTACCACCAGTAAATTCAGAAGGAACACCACTAGAAAAAGTTGAAAGGATCACGCACCTTGGTTCTAATTTATATGAAAGCTGGGACATGACCGCTGAAGTAAAGACAAGGATAGAGAAAGCTCGAACAGCATTCTTCAAAATGAAAAAGGTCTTCTGCAGTCACGACATAAGCCTAAGACTGAAAATCAGGCTTGTCAGATGCTATATTTTTTCTATCCTGCTCTATGGAGTAGAGAGTTGGTCTCTGACAGAAGGCCACCTGAAGAGACTAGAAGCATTTGAAATGTGGATTTACAGGCGGCTGTTACGTATAAGCTGGGTTGACAAAATCAGAAATGAGGAGGTGATAAGCCGCCTGGGAAAGCCAAGGGAAATCATCAAAACAATTAAAAAACGAAAGTTAGAATATTTCGGACATGTGATGCGACACCCAGAAAAATACGGCATACTCCATTTAATCCTCCAAGGAAAGATTGAAGGCAAATGAGGTCCAGGCAGAAGAAGAACATCATGGCTTCAAAATCTAAGGGACTGGTTTGCACAAAACTCAGCAGCACTTTTTCGTGCGGCTGCTGATAAAAACAGGATCGCCAACATGATCGCCAACGTCCGATAATGGATATGGCAGAAGAAGAAGAAGAAGAAGAACCAAATGATGATAAAGGCATGTATTACCATTGCTAGAAATTATATAAAAATCAGGGAAGAGACATTGTGCATTTGCTGATGAACTATTTATGCTTAAGTAATGTTTATTATTATTTATGATCAATAATAATTTATTATTTTATGTTACTTCTATATTGCAAGTCATCAAGTCTCAAACGTGGCATCTAATCTGTGTATATTTGAGACAAAGAATTTTGAAAGCACCCCATCATTTTGAAATATTATTTTTTATTGAAGGACTCTTAGAGGAGAAGCAAAGTTGTTAAATGCTTAGAGGAGAATAACTTTCAAGATTTTTCTTATGTATGGCTGTGAAAGTTGGACCATAAGAAAGACTGAGCACCAAAGAATTGAGGCCTTTGAACTATGGTGCTGGAGAAGACTCCTGCGAGTCCCTTGGTCAAACCGGTCAGTCCTAGAAGAGATCAACCCCAACTGCTCTTTAGAAGGCCAGATCCTGAAGTTGAAACTCAAATACTTTGGACACCTAATGAGAAGGAAGGACTCACTGGAGAAGAGCCTGATGCTGGGAAAGATTGAGGGCAACAGAAGAAGGAGATGACAGAGAATGAGGTGGCTGGATGGAGTCACTGAAGCAGTAGGCGTGAGCTTAAATGGACTCCAGAAGATGGTAGAGGACAGGAAGACCTGGAGGAATGTTGTCCATGGGGTCGTGATGGGTCGGACATGACTTCGCAACTAACAACAACAATAACTTCATAGAACAAAGAATAATGGAATTTGAAGGGACTTTGGAGGTCTTCTAATCCAACCCCCTGCTCAAGTAGGAGATCCTATACCATTCTGGACAAATAGCTGTCCAGTCTTTTCTTGAAAAACTCCAGTGATGGAGCACCCACAAGTTCAGGAGGTAAACCATTCCACTGATTAATTGTTCTCACTGTCAAGAAATTTCTCAGTTGGAGCTCTCTTTTATGATCTTCCACTATTACTTCTTGCCCTGCCCTCAAGCGTTGTAGAATTTATAGGATTAATGACAATTAACTTATTTTAGATGGAAATCCATGTCTGCGGGACTTACGGTGAGGAATTATGGTAGGCTGATGTTTCCAAAGGAGCAGAAAGAAATTGAAACTAGCTGGAAAGTGGATTCAGGATGGTGTAATCTCCCTGAATCAAAGGGAGATTGTGGGATAACCCACATGAACTCCAGACAGCATATCCTTGTTGGTAAACTGTAGAAATGGAAGGTTTTTGTAATTGGCTTGAGAACTGAGTGACTGAGAGTCCTGGGATCTAACTGAGTGTAGGCTGTACCTCATTCCTTAATCGTTTTGGGAAGTAATTAAAAATACAGAAAGATTTTGTTCTGTTTCAAGGTTGCAGGCACACACATTGCAAACACATTTACAACAGAGCTGAACTATTTATTGGAGTTTAGGCAGATACATTGAAGCATTGTCAGAATCACGGTCAGAATCAAATTTGAATTGTGGCTTATAAAGCAGGGGGAAGCAGCATAATGGCTTTAATATGCAATGGGATAGACTGAGACAACCTACAGTTCTTATTGTCTGTCATACAGACAATAAAAAAACCATAAAAAACTCATGATAATGATAGCTCTCTAAATTGTGTTGACTTGCTACTGGACCAGGTGCTTCCAAGAATGAATCCTAACTGAACAAATGACATACACCAATGTTACAATAAGTACAAACTGAACAATTGAAAAAAGATGGACTGTGAAAACCTCAGCAACTAAGGATAATCACATTTCCTGACTGAAACCATGGGAAAATAGTTTTTTTTAAAAGGCATCATATAGTTTGTAAAAGCTAATTGGAATTGTAAAAATTATCCCAATTTAAAAGCTAAAGTATAAAAATTGTTGGGAGACAAAAGGAAAAACAGACAAAACAGATATGCAGCTTTATGGTCTGGAATTCCTTGTACTTGCACATAACTTGTACCAAAGAGGAAGATTCAACTCCATATTGAGATGATGTGCTCAAGGAGGTAGGCTATCTTAGTTAAATTAACATAGATGAAACAGCTGAAAAGAACAATTGACATTTTGTTAATAGAAAAAATGAACGGTGGAATTGTGAAGTGTTCACTTTTATGAACATTTGAACAAGTTATCTGCTAAAGATGCAAATGAAATATGTTGGGTTGATATTAGAAGATGCCTTTATTCAAATTTCATCTACTGAATTTGTAGTTTAGGACTGATTAGCCTGAGCCACATATTTGCAGAT
The DNA here is from genome assembly GCA_023970755.1 of Azemiops feae. Lineage (NCBI taxonomy): Eukaryota > Metazoa > Chordata > Lepidosauria > Squamata > Viperidae > Azemiops > Azemiops feae. The sequence goes on along the minus strand of JALGBA010000269.1, from coordinate 2,028,595 downwards.
TGAAAATGAAGTAAGGGATTTGTGATTTCTGCAGAAGGAAGGCTATGGATAAAGTAATTCCCTGCAGCTGAAGAAAATTAAAGTATACCAAACTTATTCAAAAAATATTATACAGGCTAATCCAATGAATTGAAACCATAACTAATCTTGTGTCCTTGGATTTTTCAAGAAAGTAGCAGTGCCCACCGAAGCCAGGAAAAGTTTATCAACACATAAGAGTGACACAAAATTTTTAAAAAAGTCATTTCATATGAAAACATTTCATGAAGTGAAATGCAAGTACAGCCTTCTATGAAGGCTGTAATTATATCAAGCTAATTTTCCATGTCCGAGTGCAAAAAACAATTGATTTGGAAAAGGCATATTTAGACTATCAATGAATGTAAAAATTACCTTCCAGACAACAAGAGGAAGGGTAAAAAAAAGACATTGTTATTAAGCAACTGGGTAGGTTAATTAATGGATCATCCTCTTTGAGATATATTGCTTTTTCACTGGCCTCCTAAATAATTGAGTAGCTGCTTGAGGCCATCATCTAGAGATGGCTTTGAAGAACAGCTATTAAGAAGGTGAAAAAACTAAATACAAGAAAATAAAACTAGCAGGCAAGTGGACTGGGGCAGATATGAAATGAGGAAATAGAAATCTAACCCTCTCACTCCAAAAAGAGGTATTTGCATTATTCCAGGAGTGGCCAAGACTGGGATGGTTTGGGTGAAGGTGAACATGACAGCACAGCAATGCTGCATTGTGAATAAATGGAGTGATTCTTGCAGATAACTGGAGATTTTCTTCCAGCCTAAGAAACTAAGGTATTTCCTACATTTGGGGGAGAGGAGAGGGTTCCCTTTTTTACACTATGCTAAAGCTACATTTTACAAAAAGTTCTGGTCTGGAAGAGAGAGAGAGAGAGAGAGAGAGAGAGATCAATGAAGTCTTGAGTTATATGACTTGTATTGGTTTTTTTTAATTTGCTCACATCCATTTGTCCATTCTTTTTCAATTTAAATGCCAAATCAGAATCGTAGAATCACTGAGTTGGAATATTCTTTAGTGGCCATATAGTCCAAACCCATGCTTACTGGAGGATCCACTAAAACATCTTTGACAGTTTTAATCCACTGGTTCTGGTCCTGTCCTTTGAGGGAAGAGAGAATAAGTCTATTCTGTTTATATCTATTTGAAGGAAAGGAGTCCCTGCAGATTTTACTCCACTAGTCATTGCTGACTAGAAGGGATGGAACCCATATCCATTTCAAAGTTATGAGCCAGGGTTGTCTGAAGATGTTTTCATGGTCATGTGGCCAGGATGACATTGTGGAGCATTGTTTCTGCCCCACCAAAGTGGTACCTATTTATTTGCTTGCATTTGCATGCTTTTGAACTGCTAGGTGGGCAAGAGCTAGGCAAAGACAGGCACCCACCCTGTCACGTGACATTCAGGTCTCAAACCCGTGCTGTCAGCTTTACAGCCAACAAGCCCATTGTCTTAACCGTTGAGCCATCGTGCTTCCCAATATTTAAAGATTTCTTGCATATATCATATCAGTTATCTTTTCTGTAGGTTAAACATCTCCAGACCCTTTAACTATTCATTGTAGGGCTTGGTTTCCAAATTGCTCATAATCTTGGCATCTCTTCTCTGAACTTACTCCAATTCATTCATTCATCCATTTAAACATTCTTCATATTTGTTTGCCACCCATTTTGCCACAAGGTGACTCTGGGCAGCTTACAACATTAAAAGCAATAATACCATACACACACACCACACACAATCACAATAAATTACAAAGTATGACTAAAAGATGGGGAGGGAACAAAATGTACAGTGGATGAGGTGGGATTTGCTATTGGTCCATTAACTTCCTCCAGTGTGATACTACCCCTTTGGTTTTCAGGCCCTTATGGAAGGCCAGGCCAGGATCTGAATATGGTCTGAGTGGATCTGCAGAGTAGAACAATTATATCCCATGATAGTATTTTTCTTTTTAGCAGCTATATTACACTGCACTGCAAGCTCATGTTCAAGTTAACAAGGATATCAATATCCCTTTTATACAAAGATAAAGGTAAAATTTCCCCTGTCCAGTCATGTCCAACTCTAGGGGCTGGTGGTCATCTCCATTTCTTAGCTGAGGCAGCCAGCATTGTCTGAAGACATTTCTGTGGTCATGTGGAAATGGAGAAAAATATTGTGCAGAAGAAAATATAAGAAGTTAACCCTGCTAACAGAAAGCACACCTTAATTTGCAAATTAAGTGTGCTTCCCCATTCTCACTCCCACCCCTCCCAGTTTTATAGTGGTTATTCTGGTCATTAGCACAAATAGTCTCGGCCTGAATATATATATTTTTTGCATAGTAGATTTTTTTCATAACCTATTTCCATTTTAAAATAAGCTAAGAGATTGTTGGAAGCTTTCGGAATACACCCAGAGAGCTTAGAACATAAGAAACAAAAAAATCAAGAGAGTGATTTGCTTGGAATGTTTTCCTATTATAGAATGAAGGATAAACTCCATGCCTAGAACAATCTCCAGTTTCAAACTGGGTGTCTGTCAACACTAGAATCAAGACAGCTGGATGCTGCAAAAATAAAACTGAGGTAGGGGGAAGTGTTTACAAGCAAGGAGTCTATGTCCTGCAGAGACACAAAAAGAAGACAGGGATGTGGGTGGGGAAAGAGCTAAACAGAAGCCATTTTCTCTTAGGCAGATCATTCCTGTCTTCCATCCCATCTGATTGGAAATGCTACAGAAAATCTGGTAATCCTATTGCAACTAAATCTATCCTGCTGCTACAGCAATTTCCATTCTCTCTATTGGGCAGCATCCAGTGAATGACACTGAAGAAACAGCTTAGCAGCAGCGGTGGTCACAAATCTGAAAAACCACAGGGAGCAATAAATATTAAAATGTTAATGTATGAGTTCTACTTTTTCCTGCTCTTTTTTTTTTTATCTCTCACATAGTTACATTAGACTGCAAAATAAATAGGGTTTTTCCTCTATGTTTTGGCTTGCCTGAGCCCTGATTTAAAATACTGAAGGGCTCGATGTGTATGAAACACATAATTGCAGAGGTCACAGTTATAGAAATGATAGCCTGATGCCAGCAAGATTCTCATTTTTATTGAAAAATCGAAGGGAGGTTTAATGTGACTCCCTGTTCTCTTTTCAGAATTAAAAGGCCATTGTGAATGCACCTAGGTTTGCAGTATAAAGCTAATTTATCCTGGCATTAAGAGCTAATTTACTCAACCTTCTTTTGTTCTTATTTCCATCAAGGTTGGTATCTTGTCCCTTGATGAGTTGAATTCAGTCTGTAGATTGTTTATCTGAGCCTGTAATTCTAGATGGCTAAGGCAGTACAACAGCAAATGCTTATAAACGAGTTCATGTTTCAGAGCTAAAAGCTCAACAAATTCATGCAGAATTTGGTCTAAAATTGGGATGGTCAAAGTACTGATCATTTTTATTATTATTACCAAATGATTTTCCTGGAAAAATATCTTGGGCCTTTCGAAAATCTCATCAAGCATTGTATAGGCAATCAATCCTGCTATTTACCATATGTACAAAATTTAATTTTACTCTAACCCTGATTACATCAGCATTACAGCACTGATACTATCCCAATTTTATACATTTTTTAAAATATATTGCATAGCATATATATTTCCAAGTTATTGTGATCAAGCAAATAATGCATATGCATATTTTTGACATTTCAAACATAAAATAGAGTATAAGTAAATGGTGTGGTAAGTATTTATAATATTTATGATTTGTTTAGAGAAAAGCATATTAATACAGAATTTCATGAAGCTTGGTAGAAAGTATATTTACAAAAAAGTCATAAATTATTCAGAAATAACCTTGTTTATTTAAAGAGAAGCAGCAAGAATAATAATGTCTACTGTCATAGTTAGAATTTTAAAATATACCTTTTCTGTGTGACCTTGTGTATATGTACTCTTGCATGCTGTCATTAACATATAATAATGCCTTCCTTTTTGAAATAACTAGACATTGTCTATTGAAAAAATAAAAATATATAAATAGCCACAACAGATAGAAAGCTAAGTGGAGAAAAAAGTGGAGACTGAACAATCTGAAATAAGATATGCTGCTATCGTGATTGTCCATTCCTTCACAAAACAAAGCATCTACTTAATATTCAATTATTACACATGCAGATGTAACAAATTTGCATCTTATTCAACAAATCAAACTGAAAATGAGCAATTAAATTTCCTTAACTTAAAAATTGACAGATTTGTTCCATATAGTCTTCCACCATTGGAAATACAAAACGTGATGGTCTTTTTCCATTGCAGATTACTGATGTTCCTCCTTAGTTTTGATATGACATATTATTTTCTGTGATTCTTGGGTTAGGGGTTAGATAACCTGGGCTACTCAGTGTGGTATCCAAGCTGGCTTTATTTCTTTGCCACCTAATCTCCACCCTCAACACACAGAAGCATATATATATTCAACCTTCTTCTTAGGAAAAGGACAAGAGATAGTTAAGTGCAATTATGACTGGTATGTTTGTACAAAGTAAATTAGTACAGTATGGATACTATATATAAGGTAAATAGCATTTTCAGGTTGCTGTCAGAGTACCATTTTAAATCAGACCAGGGATATTGGCAGAGCAGATTAGGACTGTTTTCCTGAACTGGTGTAAACCATCAGAATGATCTGATGGCTGATATGGAGAAAATCATTTCCTACAGCTGCATGATAGCTCCTATACACAAAATCACATATGGGATGAAGATCAATCAAATGCTAATTCCTCTGTAGGAGATAGAAACCAACATATACTTAATACTGATTGGAAATAACTACCATACCAGTTATCATGGGATAGGGAATGAAAGAAGCAACTTTTCATAGTAAATACATATAGAACACGCTGAGTACACTGTATGTAGGAATTATAGTTGCATTTACTGTTATTCAGTAATTCAGTTTGAGAAGAGAACAAGAAGGAAATAAATCCTTGAAATTACTTTGGCCAAAGTCCCACAGGCATACCCACAGGCTGGGTCTAGAGGGAGGGAAAACCTGTTTTTAAAAGAACAGTCCTGCCATTCAAAGAGTACTAAAAATGCCCATTGCAAGCATTTAGTAAGTTTTACCCTCCCGTACAGCACCACCAGGGAAGAAGTAAAGAAGGAAATTTGCAGCAAAAACAGTGGAATGCAACTGACTGCAAATTTACCTTCATAGTGCAGAAAAATCCACTGCCTGGTTCTTTCACCTCAATGCACCATCTCTTTGAAATGCCACAATTAAATGCCTCGAAGGCATTAACTGTCCTCTTAGTTTAGGAATGTAGACTGAAGGCCTCTTGGCAAAGCAGTGTAGGGTATTCTACTTTAACTTCCCCTGGGCCTGAGGGACAAAGGTTTTCTTGTTTCGTTCAGTGTATGCCCTTCAAGTGTGCATTGTCGCATGGAGCAAATCATGCATCAGGAAGACAAATAGTTAATAATGAAAGCCCAAAAAAGATGAAAAGGAGAAAGGAAGGGGGAAGGGAGTAATAAAATACTCTACCAGGTCTTTGGTTTCTCTAAAACCATTTCTATATAATTGTCATTTTCACTGCTTTATTCTGAAAGATGGGCTTTTTTTAAAAAAAAAAAAACTGTTTCTGCATAAAGCTTTTTGACAAAGATAAGGTTTTGTGGGAGAGAAAAGCATCTGAAAGAAAGCCTTAGTTACAGGCATGATGTGACCTACTTGCATATTTCCTTTTGTGCAGAATAAAAGGCTCAAACCTCATCAAAATCTTCACTCGAAAGTGGAAGCTGTCTCAAATTGTTAATTCACAACTCTTTCTGTGGTAATTAAGCATCTAATGCTCCAGATGGCTAAGTGTTCAAATTTAGTAAATTTCAGCTCAGCTGAACAACTTCATTTCAAAATATGTGCAATGCTAACAACCAGCAGTTTTTAGCAAGTTTCAAAATGAGTCTCTTTAACATTGAGATGCTTTGTATTGTTTAACAAACAGTACAAGGTTGCTACAATCTGCTTGCTTCTGACTTTGGAAGGCACCATCAGAAGCACAATGGGAAAAGCCAACTTGCCAGCACAATGAAAGCTTAGACCAAAAAAGGAAACAGAAAAGAGTCTTTATCACTAAGGAGAGAGGTTGCACAATCCATATACTAAGGACTCATTTGGTGATGGTCCTAGCAAAAAAAATGTCAATGACAGAAATTGATTGACCATACTTTCAACCACTATTCTCAGTGAGTGCTGAATAAGCAATGAGGAATCTTTCTGTACCAGAAGCTGTGGAAGGGAGAGATAAAGTGGTGCTCCTTAAGTGATAACTACCAGAAACAGATCTGCAGATCCAATACCACAGATGGATTGTTCCAAGGAAGGAACTTGACACAAAAGGAACCCTTCTCCTTCTCTCACATAACATCGATGGCAAATAAAACTGGGGGTTGGTTTCCAAACGTTTCATTACCAGGCTAGGTAACATCTTCAGCGGAGTTTAGGGAATGTCAGTGTCAGTGTTCTGTTTACAAGGGCTTCAAGTGAGGGTCTTGTGATGAGTCTTGTGATGGGGAGGTTACATCAGGTCAGGATCATTGGGAGGTGAACTGCTGGCGAGGGGGGATTTGCATGGGTTGGTTGAGGATCGGTGCTGTCTCTGGTTGGCTGTGCGGTTAATTTGGATTCTGACGGGTTCGTAGGCTAGTTGTAGGTCAATGTGTCTGTTGATGGAATTGCTTGTGGGGGTGCCAGGCTTCGAAAAAGTCGTAGTGTGACCAATGATTTTAGTGTTGCTCCAATCGAACTGGTGTTGTTTGATGTCGGTGTTGGTAGAGGTTAAGGATTTGGGAACATGGCATTTGACTGCCAGCCGATGTTCGTGGATCCTGGTTTTTAATTGATGTGATGTTTGTCCCATGTAGACAAGAATATTTGGGTCAGGCTATCACCTTTAGTAGAGATGTACCACTACTGGACTTCAAAGCTGGCGAGAAACCCTCTCTCTCAAGGAGACTGACATCACCACATGGACCTAATTGCATGTCACAGCCCCATTAGCATTGACAAATCCCATTCCCATTCATTTCCTCAAGAGTTCAGTTCATCAGACTTCTTCTTGGTAACCAAGCAGGACCATCTTTCAGCCAGCAGTCAGAATCCAACTTCAAGCAAATCTGAGTGGATTTCTTTGATGGATAGATGCCTAGAATATTCTCCACAGTGGTCCTATGGATAGTCAGGAGAATGAGCAACTCTACTTCAGAAGAAACAGCTCTGCAGTTGGCACCATGGTTTTACCAGCTGGAAAGCCAAGTGGGAGAACAGCCACCTAAAAGACCCACTTCTACATATACAATGGGACTCCCCTGATTCATACATAATGAAATTCTCCTGATTCTTCCAATGTTTTAGAAAGACTGAAGGCACAGTTTATGTGGGAAGAAGCTGGAAAACTCCATTCTAAACTCAAGCAGAAAAAGACATGTTTAGCTGCCTTCTTGGCAGGGGTGAACTGAATGCTATATGATGCATTGAAATCTATCTTAGCAGGTCATGTGGAAGAGCCAACCTATGCTAAGACCTAATGTGATGTCTGAATTATGGGTTAAATTCTATTACAGAGAACCCAAAGATGCTTTTTCACAAGGCAGCTGGACTTTCTTCTTTTTCTTTGAAGACGTTTTGCTTCTCATCCAAGAAACTTTTTCAGCTCTGACTTCAGAGCTGAAGAAGCTTCTTGGATGAGAAGAGAAATGTCTTCAAAGAAAAACAAGAAAATCCAGTTGCCTTGTGAAAAAGCATCTTTGGGATAATATGACCTGGATGACTGAGAATCTCCATAGACTTCTATTACAGAGAAGCAGAATTTATAACAATGGTTTATGATTCATTTACTTAGTTAAATTGTATGGGGCATGTTATCGAAATCTGCTGTAGACAGTGGGATTTACTTATACTTAACTGCTCTTCTGGTTCCAGTCATAGAAACAGCAGTGATGTAAAAGTGGAACTATTTCATTCAGAACCTTCCATAGGATCCAATGTTTATATTATTTGCTCCTTCTTGATTTATCAATTGATGCCCCTGACGTCATTTGTAATGTGTGTTTTTTTCTAATTTTCTCTAATCTTCTAAAAAGCTTAATATAAATAAATAAATAAATAAAAACCACTCTGAAGAGCTCAGTTATATTGCCTGAAACTAGCTTTGTATGGGTCAATCACTCAAAATCAGAATGAGCTAATATAGGGCAGCACATTTCACACATGTGCAGTATCTTCTCGGTTTTCCTTTCACATTGCAATTTCCTGGTAATAAAGCCTGTTTTCAGGATAGCTTTTTCCCTCCGGAGAGAAAGAAATTGAAAAGGTTGCAGAATGGAGCAGAAGGAGAAAAATACAAGTTGTGTGAGCTAACTTAAAACAGCCCAAACACAACCCTGAGTTTCTAAAGAATTATAGGAATTCTGGAAGGCCAGATTTCTAAATAAAGTTAACATTAGTAAAGCAGAATATCTGCTATTGATATTCAACCTCCAATTCATGGCAAATAATTGGGATGGAAAATGGGAGCAGTGTAGCAAATATTTGTCACTTTCAATCCTGCAAAGGATTAGAAGATTGACTAGCGATGACCTCCACCAGTGGAGTTAAACTGCTTGACTGTCATTTGCTGTTCATTGCTAGATAATATAATTTTTCCCATTTAGAATTTTATGACCCTCAGATAAAAATTTAAAACGTTATAGTTTTAAAACTTTATAATTTTACAATCTTAAGTAATAGTAAATAAATTAACACTCATTCATTAATGCTTATCTCCCAAGGGCTATCGTTTAAGTAGTTTAAAAGAATTTAAGTATTTTATTGCTTTTGTATTTTAGTAATTGATCATTTGCTTAATCATTTTAGTAACCCTGTAAATTAGCTTTTGCCTTTCATGTTTCCTTTAATATCTTATTATTATTACTTGCAATTATTTATTTTATTTTATTCTATTTCTTTAAAAAATATTTATCTTATCTTCACTGATGATAATAAAAGTATGAACTAGTAAACTAATAAAATAACAAACAAACAGAAACCCTATAGATAAAACAAGAAGTAATTGACAAGTTGGCATGAGGAATCCAATTAAATTAATAGCCTGCATGGTCAGCTAAATAATAGCAATAACAGTTAGACTTATATGTCACTTCACAGTGCTTTACAGCCCTCTATAAGTGGTTTACAGGGTCAGCATATTGCCCCCAACAATCTGGGTTGTCATTTTACTGACCTTGGAAGGATTTAATACAATTTTCATTATCATATTCTTGAATTCTGCATGGTACAGACTGTAGATATTGATGCATGTGGAATGCTATTAAAAAGTTTCAACCTGATTCCTTGAATTCCTAATCTAAGAAAAATTATCATTAAATTTATTTTAAAATATTGAGATTAAACATTTTTGTTTATTTATTTGCTAGATTTATACTTTTTATTCCCCCCCCCCAAGAACTAAAGGCAGCTTATATATGGGGAGCAGAGGAGATTTTTGTTTTATTTGTTATCCGCAACAGCAACTTGCTAATGTAGCCTGGGTTATCCAGTGAGTTTTCATGGCCATGGATGAATTTGAATCGTAGACTACCTATTTCTACTTCAACATCTTTAACTACTACACTATACTAGCTTTACATAAAGGTATACCAAGGTAAGGAACAATGAGCCTTTATAGGGATTCTAAAAGTAATATACTGAGATTGATATGCAATCCATTTAGTTATAATAAAACTGATGCAAGCCAGGAAAGTTTAAATTACCTTAATTTAAATTACTGGATATGGGAAATGGGACCCTTGGAGATGATAAGATAAACAGTGGAAAAGATTAAGGGGGTGATAAGAAGCTTTAAGGTAGGCAGGTTGGAGTCAGTAAGGAAATCAGAATTAGGAATCTCCAATATGGGAGGGGGCTGGTCCAAAGAACAGAGAAACTTGGGAAAAATATACAAAACTGGGAATCTACCTGTGTAATATTCACTCATGGGGTAAAGAAAAAGGAGAGGAGGAGGAGAAATTTAGCCCAAGGAGCAATGGTTAGGAAAGAACAGCAGGAAGACTATCCTAGAAACAGGCAGCATAAGAAAATAAAGGGAGCAAAAAGTAGAAGTTTAAGTGAGAGAAAATGACTACTCATAAGGAAGCAGGATTTAGAAGAAAAGAAAGACACTCTTTTTTCTGAAGCACTTTACCCAGCTGGGATTATTTTGCCTCTAACTATCAAGAAATGGGGAAAGCAGTTTGGGATAAACAAATAAATCCTAATTGTTGCTTGGCATTTAGACCATAGAACAAGAATAATAGAGTTGGAAGGGACCTTGGAGGTCTTCTAGTCCAATCCCCTGCTCAAGCAGGAGACCCTATACTATTTCAGACAAATGATTGTCTAGTCTCTTTTTGAAAACCTCTGGTGATGGTGCACCCACAACTTCTGAAGGCAAGCTATTCCATTGTGGATTGCTCTAACTGTTAGGAATTTTCTCCTTAGTTCTAAGTTGCTTTTCTCCTTGGTTAGTTTCCTTTGTTTCATTGTTTCTTGTCTTGTCTTTTGGTACTTTGGAAAATAAGTTGACTCCCTTGCCTTTGTAGGAGCCCCTCAAATATTGGAACATTGCTATCATGTCTCTCCTAGTCCTTCTTTTCATTAGACTAGACATGCCATATTCTTGTAACCATTCTTCGTATGTTTTAGCCTCCCGCTCCCTAATCATTTTTGTTGCTCTGCATTCTTTTCAGAGTCTCAACATCTTTTTTATATTGTGCTGACCAGAACTGGATGCAGTATTCCAAGTGTGGTCTTACTAAGACTTTGTAGAACGGTACTAGAACTTCATGTGATCCTGATTCTATCCCTCTATTAATGCAGCCTAGGATTGATTGGCTTTTTTTGGCTGCTGCCACACACTGTTGGCTCATATTTAAGTGATTGTCCACTAGGACTCCAAGATCCCTCTCACAGTTACTAGCATTAAGCAGAGTTTTACCTAGTCTCTACCTATACAGTTGGTTTTTCTTGCATAAGTGCAAAACCTTACTTTTATCTACATTGAATTTCATTTTGTTAGATATGGCCCAGTGTTCAAATCTATCAAGATCTTTTTGGATTTTGAGCTTGTCCTCTGGGGTGTTGGCTATTCCTGCCACCTTAGTGTCTGCAAATTTGATGAGTTCCGTTTCAGTTTCCTGGCAGCTCACCTAATGTGCAAAAAGAGTTTCACTTGAGGAGATTCTACTGTAGATCATCCAGATTTGGGGGGAGGGGATGGAAGCTTGAAGGGTGATATGCATAAGCTGGTAAATGACAAGTATAGATCCTATAGGAATCTTCAAAACAAAACAAAACAAAATAAAAGTTCCACCCACCACATTGTTCTTTAAGACATCCAAAAATGGCATATGAATCCTGTATCTATCCTGAGAGAAACTTGTTTGTCTTTGTTCAAATATTCCAGCACAACAGATGTAATTCTTTATGTGTTAAAAAAACTTCTATTTTGGCACTGAATTTTATTCTTTGAGCACAACTCTCCAGCTGTGTGTTTAAGATATGTGTCTGCTTCAAATGCATAAATATTCAAATTCATAGATGAGGCAGATGAAGCTGGTTTCACGCAAAGCAACTTGAAACAAATAAGGCTCCTATCAAAGACTTGAGCTGCCTCAGAAACTGAGAGGATATAGATAATTAATCTCAAAATATCTTTTTAAATGGTTACATTACATCTCCCCCCCCCTCCAAGTACTCTGTGAAAGGAAAATTAGAAGTGGTTAGAAATGTTTGAAGGGGAAGGGGAAGAAATGTTTGAAGGGGAAGAAGCGAAGACAGGGAAATCAACGAATCCCTGTCCTTAATGTGCCCTCTTCACAGTAAGTAAAGGCATAGCAAATGACTTGCCTGTATGGTTTTCTACACGGTCAGGGACTGCTGGATAGCCCTTTAATGTATTGTGAGGAGCTCTGCAGTTTCCCTGAATAGCATTCAACACAAAGACCCATACTAAAATAAATTGTTTCTGAAAAATTGTGGATGGCTTGCCATACAGCCATTTTCTGGAATTAGAGCTCAAAAAATAATAGTCTTTGATGCAATTTAGGTTCTCTATGTAAAAATAAAAGAATCCCAAGTCATTTTGACTAGCTTCATTGTAGCCCTTCAAGTTATACTCCATATTGCTTTAAAGATTTTTTTTTCAGGAGCAGAATTTTACATTGATCAAGGTGAGAAAAGAATGAGAGCATTATATTATTTGTTGGATGTAAAACAGTTTTTTATAAAGCAGTAGTTGCGTTGAAGGTTGCTTCCAACTTTATTTGCTACCTTTGTGGAGCAACAGTTCTACTAATCTTGAGAAGACCACAGAGCTGACCTACAGCAGTGATGGACAGGACGTATACTGACATTTTCCAGACCATAACTGATCTTCACAATTGTCAAGATTAGGCATTTGAAGTAAACCAAAATCAGGGAGGAATAAGTGCATCTAAGAAGTAGTTGAAAGGGCTATTTTCTCTCAAATGATTTGTTTCACTTGAAAGAAAGATTAAAGGAAGAAATGATAGTTAACTTCAATTAATGCAAGGCTTCAGGACCATGTCAAAGAACTGAAAAAACCACCCTGCTTGATTCAAACTTATGTCACAGAAAGTGGCCAAATGCAATTCAGTGATGCATCACATGGATTTCTACCAGCTCCTGACAGCAAATTATTATTTGTTCACCCTCAATCTGCCATCCGCAATATACAGACCTTATAACTCTGTCCTATGTTATAGGATTGTGGAAAACTTTGCTGTGATAAATGTAGTTTATGCTCAGAATACAGAATAACAGAGTTGGAGGGAACCTTGGAGGTCTTCTAGTTCAACCCCTGCACAAGCAGGAGACCCTATACCATTCTGGACAAATTGCTGTCCAGTCTCTTTTTAAAATCCTCCAGTAATGTAGCATCCATAACTCTAAAGACATAACTCTAAAGACACTGATTAATTGTTCTCACTGAGTTTGGATCACTCCTTGATAAGGTTCCATCCATTGTCTTTTGTCCTGCCTTCAGGTGCTTTGGAGAATAAGTTGACCCTTCCTTTTCTTTGTCACAGTCTCTTAAATAGTGGAAGTCTGCTATCATGTCACCCTCCTAGTCCTTCTCTTCATTAGACATATCCAGTTCCTGCAACTGTTCATCATATGTTTTAGCCTCCAGACCCCTAATCATCTTTGTTGTTCTTCTCTGTACTTTTTCTAGAGTCTCAACAGCTTTTTTGTATCATTATGCCCAGAACTGGATGCAGTATTCTAAGTGTGGTCTTACCAAAGCAGTATACCACAGAAGTAATATTATTGATATTATTCCTCTGTTGAAGCAGCCTAGCATTGCATTGGCTTTTGTGGCAACTGCAGCACACTGCTGGACCATACTTAAGTGGTTGTCCACTAGGTACTAGATCTCTCTTACAGTTTCTGCTGTTGAGTCAGGTACCACCTATTCTATACCTGTATTAATTGGTGTTTCTTGCCTATGTGTAACCCAACTTTTCTCACCACTGAATTGCATTTTTTTGACTGTGTACAACAAGCCCATCCAATATAGGCAATAATGAGAGAATAATGAAGCTTTAGCCCACAATATTTAGAGAGTGCTTGACTGTCTCCACTCAATGTATGCAAAGAACTTTTGACACTTGAAATATGCTATAATAAAACTAATGAACTTATATTATTCAAAATCAAAAATACAATTTCTACATTTATTTGTATAATAATTTATATACTTTATTTGTTTTACTCTTTGTAAAATACATTATATATTTCTAAATATTTTTTAAAGTACATTTGCTAATATGTTTTGTTTTCCTAGTTTCCATTTCCCATTGGTCTATAAAAAGAATATTTTAACAGGGCTTAGTTTCGCTGATGTATTGCATGAAATGAAAAATCTTCAATTCATTTTTGAATTGCTTTTGGGAATAAGTGTTGGAAATAAATATTTGGAAATAAGTGTTTATGAAAGCACTCCAGAGAATAATTCTGATTTCATAGATCAGGAATGTTCCACCAGAAAATGTTTTATATTCAGACTTATATGAACTTATGCACACATTTGCACATGCATGTGTACGCACACAAACACATACATTATTAATTAATTAATTAATTAATTAATTAATTATCTATTGGATGATATTGTTTTCTCATAGCCTGAGTTAGAAAATAGCCATGCTTTTGTTCTACACCTGTGTCTGTGTATACTTTAAGGACCATTGCTAAAATTGTGTAACTCATTGTGTAGATATGTGCCTCAGGTGTGTATTTAGCATTCTAAAAGAGGGATTGAATTCTTTTGAGACTTCAGCCCCCCAAACCCTATGTTATGTTGTGTTGTGTTGTGTTGTGTTGAGTTGTGATGTGATGTGTTGTGTTGTGTTGTGTTGTGTTATGTTATGTCATGTTATGTCATGTCATGTCATGTTATGTTCAGGGGTGGGATTCAGCCAGTTCGCACCACTTCGGCAGAACCGTAGCTAATTTTTTGTTGCCCAGGCCCAGAATGGACTTCCAGAAGCAGCATCCACACAGAGAACCAGTTGTTCACATATTTGAATCCCACCACTGGTTATGTTATGTTATATTTACAATAACAGTTATTATCACCTGTGCTAACATAACAGCATGTTGAAAAAGGAACCAGAATCTCCACATCAAGATCTATAGAATATTAAATCTTCTTGAAATATAGCATTTTGATTTACTTAGCAGAAGAAAACTAAGTTTTTTTTTAAAAGAAATGATAGACATAATTTATTACATCATATGTCCTCTCATGCAGAATGGCAGGGTAGAATTTATGAACGATAGTAATTAAAAAAACAGTATGTCCTGTTATTCAAATAATGCCTGCCTGCTTTAGGCAATCACTTATTCTTACAGATGCTTACAGAAGGGCCTTCTTTGCATGAAGAACTAGGAAACTGAAGACATAGGAATTTGACATTCATGAATCAACATGCATATAGTGTGAAGGCTTTTCTCCTGCAATATAGCAATGAACGGATTATCTGCAGGAAAGTTACATTTCAGTAATATTGGCTGGGTACAGTGGTGGGATTCAGCCGGTTTGCACCACTTTGGCAGAACCGGTAGCTAATTTTTTGTTGCCCAAGCCCAGAATGGATTTCCAGAAGCGGCATCCACACAGAGAACCGGTTGTTCACATATTTGAATCCCACCACTAGCTGGGTGGGGGGCTTTTTGATAGTGTTCACATAGGGTCTTGGAGAGAAGTCATTCTGATATCACACACACATAATTGCACCCTGCACAAATTATGCAAATTAAATAAGTTGCATCCTTCTTGTGAAGTTATAATATGCAGAAATCATTTGCTTCGTTTGTTCTCCTTCTCAAATAGCAATAGCACTTAGACTTATATACCACTTCTTAGTGCTTTACAGCCCTCTCTAAGCAGTTTACAGAGTCAGCGTATTTCCTCCAACAATCTGGGTCCTCATCTTACTGACCTCAGAAGGATGGAAATCTGAGTTAACCTTGAGCCATTCAGAATCAAACTGCCAAACTGCTGGCAGTTGACAGTCAGCAGAATTAGCCTGCAGTACAGCATTCTAACCATTGCGCCACCACGGCTCATTTTTTTATTTTTTATTTTATTTTTTTTCTTCTTGGCATACTTACCAACAATTATGTATACAACACAGGATAATGCTGGTCCGAAAATATTCCAGAAAACATATGGAAAGGGAGTCATTGAGGAAAATGAAAGAGAAGTCTCTTTGAATGCCTATAAGGGCTCAACATTAAGTATTCCTGATTTAATCATGCTTAAAGAGGCTTCCAAACTTAAAAATATGAACCTGGAAAATAAATGGGTAGCATATTGGCTGCAAGTCTCAACCAGCTTTTGAGATGTTAAGAACCAAAGCTAATCTTGTCATAGGGCACAACAGATCTTGCAGATACTATTCCATAACACTGAAATCTTGTGAGGATATACCATATCTTGAGTGAGTTTTCACATATACACACACAATCCAATGTATTTTTTAATAAATATATATTCTGTTTTTCTCTAGGAGCTTCAAAGTTCAATGTAATATAAACAGAATTCTTCTCCAATTGAGCTTCCAGGGGAAACGTGAACTTGGATCTCCCCAATCCAAGACCAGAACTGTGGCATCTACAGGTACTATGATATCAACCTGCATCCTAGTCTCATAATTGCATTGCTTAGGAATATGCTTTAATATAGAAACATTCCAGTATATCCTGAAAATTCAAAGGAAATAATATAATGTAGGGATATAATAGATTGTAATCAGTGTTGGGATTCAAATATGTGAACAACCGGTTCTCTGTGTGGATGCTGCTTCCGGAAGTCCATTCTGAGCCTGGGCAACAAAAAATTAGCTACCGGTTCTGCCGAAGTGGTATGAACTGGCTGAATCCCACCACTGATTGTAATGGAAGGAAACTAACCATATCAGTCAAACTGAAATGCACTAAGTGAGAGGCCAAACAAGTTCCCGTTGAACCTAGCAGACAGCTTTGTCACCCAAAAGGAAGTGTAGGGAACAGAGCATCAGCTATAATGAACTTAATTCTCACTGACAAAGATGAAATGATAGAAGGGTTAAAGCTGCAGGAACCTTGGGGAGAATGACCATGTCATACTGAAATTCAACATAATGCAAGTAATAGAGCAAAGTCAAACTAATGTCTTAGACTTTAAAAGATATGATTTCAACAAAGTCAGAGAAAGCTTAGAAAGGATTCCATAAACAGAATTCTTAAAGAGGAAATCTACTCAAGAAGCTTGGGAAACTCTGAAAAATGAGAATATAAAAGCCCAGTTTGTCTGAGATGGCATAGGACCTCCTCCTGCTTGAGCAGAGGGTTGAACTAGAAGATCTCCAAGGTCCTTTCAACTCTATTGTTCTATATTCCAACTCTGGTACATATAGAGATGTAGAATCTCAAATGTAGATCTGAACATAAAAAGTATATTTTTGAGAAAAATGCAAAATGATGTAGATTTGGGGAAGTTTCTTGTTTTTGGAGTAAATAAAAGCCTATTATTGTAAGAAGAGTGTTAAAAGTATTCATTATAGAGACTTATCTTTCCCACAGTCATAATCTCTTCTCTAGTTAAATATATGCTATCATTTCAGCCATGGTTTATAGCAGGGGTGTCAAACTCGCAACATCACGTGACGTGTCGCAACGTATCATGACTTTTTCCCGACCCCATTTTGCCGGCAATGGGATGGGCGTGGTTTCGGCATGACGCATCCGGCCCGCGGGCCAGCAGTTTGACACCCTGGTTTATAGTATCAGTTTTCCATTACTTTTAATTATTTCATATCCCATCGAAAATAATAGGCAGGTAATGTCACTCAGGATAATAATAATAATAATAATAATAATAATAATAATAATAATAATAATAATAATAATAATAATAATAATAATAATAATAATAATAATAATAATAATAATAATAATAATAATAATAATAATAATAATAATAATAATAATAATAATAATAATAATCCGGCGTATTGTGTTCCAAATGGCGATCTGTCTGTATTCGAAAGTCCCACAAGATCTTCACCCTCTCATTCTCAACAACTTTTTCCACCCTGTGTTCCCACGACTTTTCGGACACAGGCAAGTCGTATTTTTTACACAATGCCCAGTGGATTAATTTAGCAACTCGATCATGTCTAGATTTGTAATCAGTTTGTGCGATTTTGCTGCACTCACAGATTAGGTGTGAAACAGTTTCAACTTTGTCATTGCAAAGTCGGCAATTTGGATTGTCAGTGGATTTTTGTATCTTCGCTTTCATGGCATTAGTTGGTAATGCTTGTTCTTGAGCAGCCAGTATTAAGCCTTCCGTTTCTTTCTTGATGGTTCCCATCTTAAGCCATGCCCATGTCAAGTTGTTATAACATTTTCCTTCAATGTTTTTCAAATGCTGTCCATGCAAAGTTTTGGTTTTCCATCTGTTGTAGAGAACCAAAGCATACAGCTGATTGATATTGCTGCACCAGGAGATGCCAGAATCGAAGAAAAAGAACTGGACAAAATTACGAAATATCGCGACCTGGCCATCGAAACTGCGCGATTATGGATGAAACGTGTAACAGTGGTACCCATTGTCATCGGGGCACTGGGAACTATGTCAAAAAACTTCGCAAAACACATCAAGAAACTGCAGCTTCCTGCAATAACTCCAGCAATGTTACAAAAAACTGCGCTACTCGGAACATCTTATATTTTAAGAAGGTACCTGGTTGACACCTAGGATGCTGGTAGCAACCCGTGTCAACCATCAGCACCAGCCAATTTGAATGTTCAGTTGACTGAGGTTCATGTTTAATGAATAAAAGAATAATAATAATAATAATAATAATAATAATAATAATAATAATAATAATAATAATAATAATAATAATAATAATAATAATAATAATAATAATAATAATATTGGAAGGGACCTTGGAGGTCTTCTAGTCCACGGGTGTCAAACCCGCGACATCACGTGATGTGTCGTGACTTATTGCGACTTTTTTCCCATTGCCTGCAATGGGGTGGGCGCGGTTTTGACATGACGCATCCGGCCCACGGGCCGGCAGTTTGACACCCCTGTTCTAGTCCAACACCCTGCTCTGGCAGGAAACCCTATACCATTTCAGACAAATGGTTGTCCAGTCTCTTCTTAAAAATTTCCAGTGTTGGAGCATTCACAACTTCTGGAGGCAGGTTGTTCCACTGATTAATTGTTATAACTGTCAGGAAATTTCTCCTTAGTTCTAGGTTTCTTGTCTCTTTGATTAGTTTCCATCCATTGCTTCTTGTCTTGCCTTCAGGTGCTTTGGATAATAGCTTGACTCCCTCTTCTTTGTGGCAACCCCTGAGATATTGGAACATTGCTATCATGTCACCACTAGTCCTTCTCTTAATTAAACTAGACATACCCAATTCCAGCAACCATTCTTTATGCATATATTTTTTCTTCAATCATATTTGTCATTAGTGTCCAGGTCATTATATAGTAAAATCTGTTTCAGTACAGGAAGAGGCATTGGGGATTTCTAACATTTAGTTGCAGCCTGCAATTGTAATTATATGATTTTAAAGTGAGGATTGTAGGATTAGTTTGTTTAAATCTGTTTATCTGAATCACAATTCACGATATAGAAGTGATCATTGCTTATTTTGTTTATTATAAATTAGGGATCTATTTAGGATACTTTAAGTGTACTGTAATATGTAAAATATGACTACTACAAATGTGTGTTTATAAATCTTTGATTCATGCAGATTCACTTGTAAACAATATGAAACTGCCTACAGTACTGTATTGGCCAATACTATATAATACAGAGGCTATTCTAAGAATCCCACTTGTTTACTATGTTCTGCCCCAAAGTCAAATATTATGCTACTGGAAGGATAGAGATTTATAATTTATTTTGTTTTGGAACTTTTAAAATCTCACTGTTCTAAAATGGAGAAAAAATTCAAATTCCAGTTTAATAAATTGAGATTTGGGTTTGTAAACCTCATTTTATAAACAAAAGGATGATTTAAAAAAAAAACATAACCAATTTCTCATTAAAATGGTGGTTACAATAATATTCACTAACAACTTCATATTTTCATTTCTCCTTTTCATATCACAGAATATTGAATCAAGTCTCAATGGACTCCTATAAATTGTTTTTGCAGAATAGAAGTTGGAATAAATTATAAGCATCTTTCTAGAAAATATCAATAAAGCTATTTTTCAATCTTCTTAACTCATATTTATATCAAACCTATTCATACTCAGCACTTTGGGGTATCTGAGTTAGAAGAAAGCAATATTTCAGCTCTGCAGTCATTTCAAATCACAATGCATTCTTTATATTACTTAATTATTTCATGAAGTATTTTTTAAAAAAAACATCATTAGCATGTCGCTTTATTTTTGTTGAAGACCCAGATATCCAGCGGTGACTTAGATTCTAATTTACAGGAAGAGAAGGCATGATAATTATAAAAGCTAATAGAGAATCCACAAGTATTTGGTATTTGTATCCTAATGGTATTATGAATCTGGTAAGCAGGATTTCATGAACAAGAGAACTCAAATTCCTGCATGATAATAGATTTCACTAGGTGGCTGGCATCAAGTCCAGCATCCTGATGTGCTATTGTGCACTAAGTACATCATTTTCTAAGTTTTTGTTTCTTTAGTGTAGGTGCTGAGTGAGCCAGAAAATGTTAGGGTGATTCTGTTCTCCATGTGGTGGCAATGATCAGATCCCTGCATAATTACAAAAAATAAATAAAAATAC
This sequence comes from Azemiops feae, assembly GCA_023970755.1. Classification (NCBI taxonomy): domain Eukaryota; kingdom Metazoa; phylum Chordata; class Lepidosauria; order Squamata; family Viperidae; genus Azemiops; species Azemiops feae. The sequence continues at coordinate 2,008,163 of JALGBA010000269.1, read as the reverse complement.
AGCAGTCTGTATATTTTGAAGAATTTTGAAGACTGAGGAGAGAGTCTGCACAAATCCTACAAAAGAACAACAACTGAACAATAAAGAGCCAGATTTAATCTCAAAGTTCTGCCAAGGCAAAGTCTGGGGGTTAGTCCACTCTGACTTGTTGAAACAAGTTATTGCTTTCCTGAGACCTGCCATTGAAGTGCAGGATTATTTTTCTTGCTTATTAGTTTAATTTTAAGTTCTATTAAAATAATAATTGGAATCAAAGCACTGTATAAAATCTATAACACATATATTGCAAAAGGAACAAGACAGCTTAGAGCAGAAATCCGAAAAGATTAAGGAAAATTGTTGTTTACTATGATATCTGATGTGGAAGGGGATCCCCTGGTGTATGATGAATGAAAAAAATTAAAAAGAGATCAATTTTCTACAAATGTGATCGACAACTTTGAGTTGGGTTAATACTTTTGGAAAAAGCCATATTCCAACCTTGGTTATTGGGTTGTGCCTGGTAAGACCTGCTGTTATTTCCCCAAAAGATGCAATTACTGTTCGTGCTGCTTCATGTAACATATTGATTAATGTCTGGTAGGGTAAGGGCTCATCATCATTAACAAAGGAAGAAAGGAAAGAAAGGGGAAATGAACAGAACAGAACCAAAATACATGGTGCATTATTATCATGCATTTTGATCAGGTATGTTAACACTAGTTTGTAAACCCCCTCCCCCAAATTCTTTACAGCTGAGCAAATTAAGACACTTATGCAAAAATACAGCAGGCTCTCTACTCTTTAATACTTGGATGAAACATAAAGCAACATTTGGTGTAATTGGATGGGTGTTGCATGCCATCTGTGCACCAATTTTAATAACATTTCCTAAAGCTGAGCGGAAGTTGTTGTTATTGGCTGCTGATTCCAGAGCTTTTCCCAATCATAGGCAGATATGATAAAGAGAAATCAACCTCCTACACAGATTTTATGTGTCCTATACTGAGCATCCATTAAGCATCTATTAAATTCTGAAAATAAACCCTTAGATAATTTATTTGGAGCTATACACAATTCTTCTTTTTATTTAGAGATCATCTGCTGTCCCATTTTGACATTGCTTGACTTAAATTGTTTTCGATCCTGACATGTAACAGGTAGAACCTTAAATTCCATGTAAGTTCTAACGGCAAGGTTTTTCTAATTCGTCACTTAATCTGAGGTCCACGATAACTTGTCCAAAATTATTGTTTATATTCTATATGTGATATGATTGGAAAATACTGGGCAGTGAAATTCAAATTCTTTTTCTAAGATTTCCAGAGTGTACATTAAGAAAGATGTTGTAAAAGAGATAGATGGAAGGCAGTTCTGTGGTAAAACAAAGAACAATAAAGAATGAATATAAAACTCTGTCATTATAAGAAGCTATACCATCCTAACCCATAAGTCTGTTGTAGGTTCTCTGATTAAGTACATTACATTGAATATATACTTCACTCAGGTTTGCAATTTCAATAGTTCTGTTTCCTAAAATTTATAATAGCAATAACAAAAGAATTGGATAGTGCCATTATTATTTTTTAAAGATTTTTTTAATATAATAAAGTATATGAGATCTGAAGAAAGCAAATTAACACTTCTGAGGAACCTGCATCTGATTTTTCTTGTTCAGGGGCATCCACAGGGAAGTAGAAAAATCAAGATGTTATCCACAAGATGTTGGCCACATCAAAGTCCTGCCCCTTTTTAAGATGAATTGATCATGCCCTGGTCTAACTCCAGTTCCTAATATATGTTTGGTATAGTTTCTATCTCCTTCATGGATTACTGCCTTGTCGTGGCGAAGGGGCTTGCGTGTCTCAATGAAGCTATGAGCTATGCCATGCAGGGCCACCCAAGACGGACAGGTCATAGCAGAGAGTTCTGACAAAATGTGATCCACTGGAGAAGGAAATGGCAAACCACTCCAGTATCTTTGCCATGAAAACCCCATGGACAGTACGAAAAGGCAAAAAGATATGACGCTGGAAGATGAGCCCCTCAGGTCAGAAGGTGTCCAATATGCTACTGGGAAAAGCAGAGGGCTAGTACTAGTAGCGCCAGAAAGAGTGAAGCGACAGGAATGGATGAATTTAACTCAGATGACCATCAAGTATACTACTGTGGGCAAGAATCCCTCAGAAGAAATGGAGTAGCCTTCATAGTCAATAAAAGAGTAGGAAAAGCAATACTGGGATACAATCCCCAAAATGACAGAATGATCTCAGTTCGAATCCAAGGCAAACCATTCAATATCACAGTAGTCCAGGTCTATGCCCCAACCACTGGTGCTGAAGAGGATGAAATTGACCGGTTCTATGAAGCCCTACAGCACTTTATAGAATTAACACCAAAAATGATGTCCTTATCAACATGGGGGATTGGAATGCTAAAGTAGGAAGCCAAAAGATAACCAGAATAACCTTGGAGTACAAAATGAAGCAGGGCACAGGCTGATAGAATTTTGTCAAGACCTAACAGAGGCAGAAGAGATTAAGAAGAGGTGGCAAAACTACACAGAAGAACTATACAAGAACGAGCTTAATGTCCCAGATAACCATGATGGGGTGGTTTACTGACCTCGAGCCAGACATCCTAGAATGTGAAGTGAAATGGGCCTTAGGAAATCTGAGCAACAACAAAGCTAGTGGAGGTGACAGTATTCCAGCTGAGCTATTCAAAATCTTAAAAGACGATGCAGTAAAAGTGCAACACTCAATTTGCCAGCAAATTTGGAAAACTCAACAGTGGCCACAGGATTGGAAAAGGTCAGTTTACATTCCAATTCCAAAGAAAGGCAACGCCAAAGAATGTTCAAACTATCACACCATTGCACTCATTTCACATGCTAGTAAAGTTATGCTTAAAATCCTACAAGCTAGACTCCAGCAGTATGTGGATCGAGAACTACCAGAAGTACAGGCAGGATTTCGAAGAGGCAGAGGAACTAGAGATCAAATTGCCAACATACGCTGGATCATGGAGAAAGCTAGGGAGTTCCAGAAAAAATCTACTTCTGCTTCATTGACTATGCTAAAGCCTTTGATTGTGTGGATCACAAAAAATTGTGGCAAGTTCTTAAAGAGATGGGAGTACCAAACCATCTTATTTGTCTCTTGAGAAACCTATATACGGGTCAAGAAGTAACAGTGAGAACTGGACACGGAACCACTGATTGGTTCAAAATTGGGAAAGGAGTCCGGCAAGGCTGTATACTGTCGCCCTGCCTATTTAACTTATATGCAGAGCACATCATGAGAAAGCAGGGCTAGATGAATCAAAAGTTGGAATTAAGATTGCCGGGAGAAATATCAACAACCTAAGATATGCAGATGATACCACTCTAATAGCAGAAAGTGAAGAGGAACTAAAGAGCCTCTTGATGCGGGTGAAGAAGGAGAGTGCAAAAGTTGGCTTGAAACTCAACATTAAGAAAACCAAGATCATGGCATCCAGCCCTCTCAATTCCTGGCAAATAGATGGGGAAGAAATGGAGGTAGTGACAGATTTCATTTTCCTGGGCTCCAAGATCACCGCAGATGGGGACTGCAGCCCAGAAATTAAAAGACGCTTGCTCCTGGGGAGGAAAGCTATGGCAAATCTAGACAGCATACTAAAAAGCAGAGACATCACCCTGCCAACAAAAGTGCGTATAGTCAAGGCCATGGTTTTCCCAGTTGCAATGTATGGCTGTAAAAGTTGGACCATAAGAAAAGCTGAGTGCCAAAGAATTGAGGCCTTTGAACTATGATGCTGGAGAAGACTCCTGCGAGTCCCTTGGACTGCAAGGTATTCAAACCGGTCAGTCCTAGAAGAGATCAACCCCAACTGCTCTTTAGAAGGCCAGATCCTGAAGTTGAAACTCAAATACTTTAGCCACCTAATGACAAGGAAGGACTCACTGGAGAAGAGCCTGATGCTGGGAAAGATTGAGGGCAATAGAAGAAGGGGACGACAGAGAATGAGGTGGCTGGATGGAGTCACTGAAGCAGTAGGCATGAGCTTAAATGGACTCAAGAAGATGGTAGAGGACAGGAAGACCTGGAGGAACATTGTCCATAGGGTCGCGATGGGTCGGACACGACTTCGCAACTAACAACAACAACAAATAGTTTCTATCTTGGTATTCCTTGCTTCTGATACTTGATCAAAATCACTGCCTATTTGCTAAAATTTTGCTATGGACTAACCTTAATTAGATACAATTTTTAAAAATCAGTGAATAAAGCTTTGTATTCAGTTCTCAGAATTGAATTGAATTGTACTTTCCTCCTATATCATCCACCTAATCATAGTTCGGATGTTCATTCCTATGACATGCAATGCAGTCCAAAGAAATCATAATATGGTACAACCATTTTTCAATTAAGCTACAATCCGAGATATCAAGTGTAATCTGTTATATCTTGCTCAGCATTTTCTTCATTTAGTATAAAACTTTCCTATTTTGATACATGAACTGAGGGTGAAAATTAAAAGTCTAATGCTTCCAAGTAGCCTTTCAGTATACTATGAACAGACACAGCACATTTTTTGCCCTTGATTCTGATGTCAAGTTGATATTGACAATGGTAAAAGCTTCTGAGAATGTGCGTTGATTCTGGGTAACAACTTTTATAAAATATCATTCAGCAAGATGCTGAACTAAAACATATTTCCAAATTAAGTGTACAATACTTATAGGAAAGAAACAAGAGCTTGGGAAAGGTCTTCACTATCCTAGACCTGAATATTTTTGAAAATCTGTGGGGAGATCTCAAACATGCAGTGCATTCTTTTCATTTCTTTTCTTTTCTCTTTTTCTTTTCTTTCCTTTCCTTGTCCATATTGTCTATTTAGGGACAAAATTACCTTCTCCTTCATGAGTCTTCCTTTCTATTGCAAAACATCTCATTTTTTCCCAGTGGTTACGTCAAGGCTCTGGAATTCTCTTCAACATTCAGACCTACAGAAAATATTTATATTAATTCAATTCCATCCTCAGTGCAGGAATCCAAACTAATTTAGACTCAGCTCAGCTTTAATACATTCAATGAATGGGAGTGGGATAGTTAGAATTTCTCAATACAAAAGTGCTGATTATTGCAAAAGTCAACTGCTACCAACATCAAAATTAAGAAACATAAAGCAAGACTAGAGGTGGGTGAGGGTGAGACGGAGGTTAAAAAAAAGTCAAAATGGTAATTTTCTGAAGTCTCAGCTACATTCTTTACTTTATGAGTCCTAGCATAAACACATCTGAAGCAAAGTGTTTGTTAGAAAATGGGAAAGAGAGGAAAAGGAAGTAATGCATTTAAACTACCAGGACTATAAAATCCAAGATCTTTTCCCCAAGACAAGTGTCTTCTAGAGCATTAGTGTCCTATCAAATTCTACCAGATTTGAGAAGTGTTCTATCCACTTCTTGAGGTCATTAATTATATTATTTAAGAATAACCAAGGATAAATCTTTGTGGTACTTCTTTTGAGAGAGAACATATCCCTCTCCAATTTGTTGAACAACTCTTTCAATTTGATTTTTAAGCCAGTTGTCTACTAACTTAAGGTCATGCCATTTAGTCCACATATAACTAGCTTACTAGTGAACATGTTAGGACAGTGATGGTGAACCTTTTAGAGACTGACTGCCCAAACTGCAACCCAAAACCCACTTATGCATCGTCGAGTGCCGGGTGGGTGTGGCCCATTGGCTGGGTGTGGCCAATTGGGTGGGCATGGCCAATTGGGTGGGTGTGGCTGCGGTGGTAACGGCAGACAGGGTGGGACTAAAAAGTTCAATCAATCAATTCCAACTTTGCAAGATCTTTTTTTTCCCCGCAAGAAGTTGAAATTGACTGATTGAACCTTTTTTTTTTTTGCACACGGCGGCGGAAGTTTTATAAAAGCCAGCTGAAGGCCTAGGACTGGGGCGACAGCACGCGTGCCCACAGAGAGGGCTCTGAGTGCCGCCTCTGGCACCCGTGCCATAGGTTCGCCACCACTGTGTTAGGAAATACTTTGTCAAATGCATTGCTGAAATCATAGTATATTATGCCTATAGCATTCCTACAATTCCCAGAAAAAAATTATCCAAATAAAAATAAATTTAATCTGGCAAGATTTGTTCTTGAGTCATACATGCTGACTGGTGACAATGGCTCATTGTTTTCAAGGTTTTTACAAATCAGTATCATAATGGTTTCTTTTAGAATATTTCCAGGAATCAAAACCAGACTGACCAGACTGGATCTTCCTTTTCTTCCTTTTTGAAGATAAAGACAATATTTAATCTCTCTAGTCATCTGGCATTACACCCCTCTCCAAATTAAGAGATGAATATTCAGTCTGACAATTGCTGCATTGCTAAGATACAATTCATCTGGTATTGGAGATTTAAACTCATCCAAAATAAAGAGGTATTCCCTCATCACCTTTGAATCTTTCTTAAGTTTTAATCTAGTCTCTTCATCCTTTTCCTCATAATTGCCAGGTGGGTGCTTTAGGCACATGTAACGAGTATCATAATAGCTCTTCAGCATCATGGATTAGATTAAGATCAAGACCATTCACTTAAAACAAAAACACATCTCTTAGATGGAGCAAGTCTTACCAGTGTAAGAACAAGAGCTTTATCATATTTTGCCTTAATGGAAGATACCACGTAAATGATCTTCCACACAAAATCATAGTCCCAACGTTTGGGGCAAAATCCATATATGTACTTTATGGAATATAGACAAGAGGTGTGTGCTAATTTTTAAGTATTTTGTTATTAATACCATTCTATACCTTTCCTTCCATTAATTTGTTTTAAAATAATAAATACATAATTTTAGAAACCTTCATGAAAACATTTCTTGGGAAAAGACATTCTACATCTTGATTGCCATAATTTTGAAAACATGAATGCATATTTCTTATCACATTCAAGTCTTTTAGAAAAATAGCTTAACAATATGAAAATTTATTGTGTAAGAAGAATGTACATATGCTGTATAGAACAACAGAAATTCTTTTGCATGCTTCACAGGGTATGCTTTCCACAAATAACATGTTCCAGACCTCTAAAAACATCTGTCTATTGGAGACTATGTTGTAATGAAGTATGTTGTAACCTATAATTTGCAACATTGCTTGATACAGTGTTTTGCCTTTCAAAAAGGCTTTCTTTCATCAAAAGGAACAGAAAGTACGTTTTTGAGATATATAAGTTTTTGGACCTCGATACACAAATAAATTAAGTTTTCACCATCTAAAATAAAGGCAATACAATTACTTTCAGAATATTCATACCTCCACTTAAATGATTATTTCTTCCATTGGTACTTAAGTGGATAAGCAACCACTTAAAAAGAAAAAAGAAAACTTAAACTATCTCCATGTTTAAAATAAGGGTTACTTGAATATTATTATTTAAGCCAGCTCCTGTTACTCTTTTCATTAACATTAATGTTTAGCATTCATAAAAGATTACCAAACCATATGTTCCAAGAGATATGGTTGCCATCAATTTATATTTTCCTCCTCTCACTCCCAATACACACTCTTCTGTAAGGAAACTTTATGGCCTTTAGATTTCTCTGTAGTAGCACCAATTATGAAGAGTCTTAATGAAATACTCTGTAATTATACTTCATCATGTGTTTTTTATTTGTATGTTTGTCTAAATAACTCTGGGGAAATTCACAGATTTTTATCAGTACTTCCTCAATGTGAGGTAGCAAGAATTTAACAAGTGTATTTCTTTAACTTGCATTTTGGCTTTACAGTTTGATCTTTAAATGCAGTGCAACTGCTCATCTGTATTATGTTTCAGCTTGGAGGTCATTGAAGATAAATTTTGATTTGTAACATTCTCATTCATTTTTCTGAATCACATCACAGATAACTCAATAGCCCTCTGCCATATAAGCATGACTAAGATGGATGAAGAATGGACAGGGATTGATAAGAAAGGAGAAGCAGATATATTATTAGAGTATGCGTGACATTAGTACTGCATATACTACTGTGTGATTGCAATAATTTTAATAGCACATTTTGTTGTCATTGGAAAGATAATGGATAACTGACCTGGATATTTTCACAGACATCTCTTTATGAACAACTTCCAAGCTCCTTTTTTTCCTTAGGATCACAATAAGGGTTGTGCTTGGTATGTTTTCAGAGAAAGAGCCCCTAGTACAGGGGTGTCAAACTGCCAGCCCACGGGCTGGATGCATCATACCGAAACAGTGCCCACCCCATTGCCGGCAATGGAAAAAAGTCACGATACGTCGCGACACATCATGTGACATTGCAGGTTTGAGACCCCTGCTCTAGTATAAAAGCCCTTCAAAAGCAAGACAGGGAGGTAAGCCAACTTGCACATGTGTTCCTTTTCGTATTTTGTTTCCACAATCAGATATTTTCAAGACAGCAGTAACTTTGATTAGCGAACACTTCACTCTGACGTTGCTTGGGCTGAGACCCCATGATGAATGGGCAGATGCATCCAGACCTCTTTGTTCCTAATTGCCTCCCTCTTTGCTTTATCAGCCACTTCACCTCAAGTTTTTACAGACTGGAAAAAAACTAATTCTAAATAAATATGTAATTAAAGATAGACATGTATTTGCTTGAGGTAAGGGGATTTTCATAATGTATGAATACTTTCAAGTTGCCCAAGAATAAACCATAAATTTAAGAAAAAAATTATAGATATTCATTTTAACTCTGTTGGATCACACATAACAAAAAGACACTGGTATCTAGGCCCAATGCCATGGCCCTTTGCCTTGAAAGGCTTTATAGATGATACCATAAGGATCTTATCTTATACCTAGAAGACCTGGTAACCAAGGTTGTGGGCAAGTCTGTGACTATCTATCTGGACCAGCTTATTTCCAAGGGCAACCCCATATATAGTGTGATTAGTCCCCAGGGGAACTGACTGAAGAATGAGTAACTGAGAGGCTCCCAGTCCAGCAGTGGGTGCAATTGGCACACAGAAGAATCTGAACAAAGGCCTTATTAACCACAACTGCCACCTTTATTCCTCAGAATAAAGTTTTTAAAAGTATAATTGATTTTATATAACTACTGTCCTGTATGGAACAAACTGAATGGAAGTATATTAATTTGTGAAACTAAAATTTTAGCGTATGAGTTTCATATGACGATGTCTGCGGACCTCTTCTCAACCGTGGGCCTTCAGAAAAGCATTATATTCCCCTTATACTATGCTCTGTGGCTCCAATCCAGATCATGGCACCATTCTTTCATGGCAAAAATAAAGTGAGGAATGGAGTAGAAAGGTGGACAATTTATGTGGTATACATTCGTAGTTTCTATCAGGTTTCAGTAAAAGGAAAGGTGAACAGCAGAATTAGACCTTGTGAAAAGCTAGTCCATCTCAACTGTCCTTACATATCAGCTGACAGCTACTGTTCTGACAGGTTGATCAGAAGTACAAGTAGTACTCTTCTAACGACCACAATTGAGCCCAAAATTTATGTTGTTAAGTGAGGCATGTGTTAATGAAGTTTTGTCCCATTTTACAATCTTTCTTGCCACAGTTGTTAAGTGAATCGTTGCAGTTGTTAAGTTAATAACACGGGTGTTAAGTGAAACTGGCTTCCCTATTGACTTTCCTTGTCAGATGATCAGGTGACGACAGGTCACTGCAGCTGTCCTAAATGTGAACCAGTTTGCTAAGCATCCAAATTTTGATCATGTGTCGATGGGGATGCTGCAACAGTTGTAAGTGTGAAAAATGCTCATAAGTCACTTTTTTCAGTGGTGTTGTAACTTTGAACGGTCACTAAATGAATTGTTGTAAGTCGAGGACTACCTGTATGAAAAGCTCGGCTACCCACTGATTCTGTTGAAAGATCAACATCACCCGGTTTCCTTTTTCTGCTGTTAAACTTTAAGAACTGGGGCCCTTTGAGTCCACTTGCTTTTCTCTTATCTCCTCATTTCAGTTTCCTTTTGTGTGGGTTTTATTTTTTTTCAGATTGTAAGCCTACAGGCAAGTGCCATCTCACGTTTCTTGATTGATTCTGAAGAACTGTGCACAAAATGTTTAAAAGAGTAATGAGATCATAGACTTGTATCTAGTTGCACGCATCCATGGAGAAGAATGAATTCTATTTGGTGGCTCAAATTCACCACCTCTGTTGCACTATGCATGCACAAATACACCATGCACATTTCCAAATTTGCTCTGAAATGATAGAAAAATGGGGGTAGAAGCAGGAGAAGTCATAAAATTAATGTCAACTTAATGTATTTTGTGGGATACAGAAATCTATTGAAACAAATTTCATAGGCTACTTATTTATTTATATTTTTCATACATGTACTCTTATTTTATCGTAGAATCACAGAACATAAGAGTTAGAAGGGAACTCGGTGTTTATCTCATCCAACATTTGTCCAGTATAGGAATTTACTACAACAAAATGCCCAACACATGGCCATTCAACTTTTAAAAATATTTCAAGCATAGTGTAGATCCTTTATTGTATTGATTGTTCATCCCTAAATGCGATCCAATTTGTCAATTAAAGCCAGAGTTGTGTAAAGTTTAAGATGCTAAATTGGGACTAAGGAAACCCAGGTTCTAGTATTCCCTGGAAGCTGGCTGGATGACTTTGAGATGAACACTCTCTCTCAAGCCTATACTGGAAGTAGTATGATAATTTGCAGTCCATTATCTCCAATGAGGAGAACTGCATTCTTCAGTGAATTGATTTGGACATATCCAATATCTACATACTTCACAAAAGAGACAATGAACAAGCCAAAAAAGGGAATAAAAAACCACAACACCTCCCCACTAGCAATCAACACTTAGATGAGCATAGATTAATTTCATGATTAAGATCAGACCATCAATCAAGAAGTAAACAATACCTCAATCAAGGAACTGTCAAACAAGCTAACACTAAACAGTCCAAGCAAAGAACTTCCAAGACCACTCCCACCAATACTGACAGGGACTTTAATATAAACTGAGAGCAAACCCCACTCCTTACTAGCAGTGATATATTTGGGCAATGAAACATCTGCATGAAAACAACCTCACTCAGAGAGCACCAAGGACTTTTCATTTCACCCCCGATCTACAAATATTGTCCTTTATTGATTTGGATTCTGTCTATATGCAGTTACTATGAGAGAAGCTTCCTGGCTACAAAGTCTCAATTCCACAATTGCATTTAAGGGGCTCCTGAAATTAAAGTTAAAGTTCCATCACCTCCACATGCTTTTTCTAGTAGTTATAACCATGGTTGCATGTTTCTATACTAACTGAAGTGAGACCACAAAGCCTACAGCTGGGCACCACAAATAATTTGCTTAAGTATTCATCCATAGTATAGGAAACAGAATGATGGCTTTAAATTACAGGAAAACAGATTCCCCTTGAAAGTTATGTTAAGCTTTTTAATAGTAAAAGAATTGGTTCCAGTTCAACAGTGGGATCATTTATTTATGCTTCTGTTCACTGAAGAGGTGCTTGGTTTTAGAGGCCAAACAGCCGTTTTCCAATTCTTTGATCCTATAATTTTAGGAAAATTATATTTCCTAAAATTATATTTTCCTAAATTATATATATATTACTTATTCTTAGTTTGGGAACCCTTGCCAATACTATCATGCCTCAATTATAGCTTGTGGAAAAGATTCTATCCTGTCAAGATGAAGCAAGGTACTGTAATATTAATTCTTTAATGACATAAATCCATATAAAACTCTATGATTTCCTCAGGCATCTAAGAACAAGAAATGAAGGCAAATTGAAAAAAGTCTACTGGGATACAGTAGTTCTTTGAGGGCATGTTTGATTATTTATTTCTACCCCACTATTCAAAATAGCAGATAAGAGCAAAGAAATGTTTACACTGGGGAGAAGTATAAAGAAGTTCCAATTTTTTTAATAGAAATTAATTTTTGTTTGCTTTTTCCAATTGCAGAGATGCATTTATATAATAACAAGAGTTGGTGAGTTATAATTAGTAGACTCGAATTCTTTTTCTTTTCCCACAGATGGGACTTTTAAAAAGGAAAAAAAAAACACTTATTGCCACGGAAACATTGATCTTGTAGCTGGGGAAAAGATGCTGGCATTTATCCATTCAGAGGCTGAGCTCACCCTATACACAAAGCCATGCTTATCCTGTTGAATAAACCACAATTGGTTGGGTTCCTACAACAAGCTGATCCATAAACTATAGTTTAAAAATAACAATGTCTGGATTCACACTGTGGCTTAGTTTATGTGATATGTATCCGCCATATCCCAACAGTAGGAAAGATGCAAGTCTCCATTTAGTTGTTTTCTTGGAGATTAAAAAATAAAAGATAGAAACCCACCTTCTTCAAATGTTCTCTCCAGATTAATTCCTCACATTCTACCATAATTGGTTTTCCTTTTTAAAGAACATTTGGGAAAAAATGTGTAATCTAGATATGTAAACATGTATTGGTACACTGTTCCACAAATTCCTCTAAAATTAAAGCAGTTCAGCTTTTCTTCATTACTGTATTATAACATTTGAAATTCATGCCCATATTCCATGCCCGTTAACTGTCGAGTTAATTGTACCATCAAAAGGTTTATAATGAGTCTGCCATGATTATCTTCATTTATGCCCGATCAAACAAATCTGCCCATTACTTTTCATATATTTTTAATTTTCTTTACTGTGTCAGATTTCTTAGTCAGAAGAAATAAGGGTATTTCTTAAACAAAACAAACATGTTTTGTATGACCTTGCCATTCCATAATGATAGCAGTAAACACATATTTATAACATGTGGGTCAAGCAGCAGTAAAGCATATACACATCTATTGCAAATATAAGCAGCTTCAAATTCGTCATCTCCTAAACTACCTTCCAAAATGCTGTTTCAGCAATATTTTTGATCCTGTCTATCAAAGTCTTATTTATGGGATTTATTTTCATTCTCTCCTGACTCTTCAGTTTGGACAAATGGATGTTTCACTGATGCGTTCAGTAACACACATTACAAAGTGCTGAAGCATTGCAGCATCTTCAGGTTATTTCATCCTGACCTTGTGAATTGATTTCCTGCACAGTCTTTTTTTAAGAAATAAGAAACAAAGTTGATGGTTTAGGACTGAGAGAGAGAGGGTTAAACTCTCACTTTTCCTGTTCTAAAGGAGAAATAAATATATTACAGGAGCGCTATTGCCTCAAGATCTCAGTGGTTACCTAAGGAGTATATTATAACTAAAAAAAGTGTTTGAGAGTTATCTCACACATAAAAAAAACAAGAAAAAAGTTAAGGAAATGATTGGTCCATTAATAGGAGAAAGTGGCAAGAAGGTGACTACCAACAGGGAGAAAGCAGAACTACTTAACTGGTTTTTTGCATACATCTTTACACAAAGGGAAAAAACAGTCCAACCTATCAAAGGAGAAAGTGGCAAGAAGGTGACTACCAACAGGGAGAAAGCAGAACTACTTAACTGGTTTTTTGCATCCATCTTTACACAAAGGGAAAAAACAGTCCAACCTATCAAAAATAGTACCATAAAAAACAGATTAGAAACACAAGATAGGCAAGAAAATGGTAAGTGAGCACCTGTCCACCCTAGACAAGTTCAAATCACCAGGACCAGATGGATTATACCCCAAGGTTCTAAATTAACTGGCAGATGTGATCTCAGAATCACTGAACAATATCTTTCAAAGATCCTGGAGCACTGGGGAACTATCAGAGGCCTGGAAAAGAGCTGGTGTAGTTCCCATCTTCAAAAAAGGAAAAAAAATGGATCCAGGAAATTACAGGCCTATCAGCCTGACCTCAATACCTGGGAAGATTCTGGAAAAGATAATCAAACACCTAGAGGCAAACAAAATCACTACTAAAAGCCAACATGGGTTTCTCAAAAACAGATCATGCCAGACAAACCTTATTGCATTCTTTGACCAAGTGACAAAATTAGTGGATCAGAGGAATGCTGTGGATATAATTTACTTGGACTTCAGTAAGGCATTTGATAAAGTAGATCACAACCTACTACTCAATAAGATAGAAAAATGTGGGTTAGACAGCATCACCACCAGATGGATTCGTAGCTGGCTGACCGGCCGTACTCAGCGTGTGGTCCTCATGGAACCACATCTACATGGAGGGAAGTGTGCAGTGGGGTGCCCAGGGCTCTGTTCTGGGGCCAGTGCTCTTCAACTCTTCATCAACGTTTGGACGAGGGGATAGATGGGGAACTCATCAAATTTGCAGATGACACCAGCTGGCAGGAATAGCCAACACTCCAGAAGACAGGCTTAAGATACAGGAGGACCTGGACAGACTTGAACACTGGGCGCTATCTAACAAAATGAAATTCAATGGTGAAAAAAGCAAGGTTCTACATTTAGGCAAGAAAAACCAAATGTACAGGTATAGTATAGGGAGTACCTTGCTCAATAGTAGTAACTGTGAGAGGGATCTCGGAGTCCTAGTGGACAATCACTTAAATATGAGCCAGCAGTGTGCTGCAGCTGCCAAAAAAGCCAACACAGTGCTGGGCTGCATTAACAGAGGGATAGAATCAAGATCACGTGAAGTATTAATACCACTTTACAATGCCTTGGTAAGGCCACACTTGGAATACTGCATCCAGTTTTGGTCACCACGATGTAAAAAAGATGTTGAGACTCTAGAAAGAGTGCAGAGAAGGCACAAAGATGATTAGGGGACTGGAAGGTAAACATATAAGGAACAGTTGCTGGAATTTGGTATGTCTAGTTTAATGAAAAGAAGGACTAGGGGTGACATGATAGCAGTATTCCAATATCTCAGGGGTTGCCACAAAGAAGAGGGAGTCAAGCTATTCTCCAAGGCGCCTGACGGCAGGACAAGAAGCAACGGATGGAAATAGTCAAGGAGAGAAGCAACCTGGAACTGAGGAGAAACTTCCTGACAGTTAGAACAATTAACCAGTGGAACAACCTGCCTCCAGAAGCGGTGAATGCTCCAACACTGGAAGTTTTTAAGAAGAGACTGGACAGCCATTTGTCCAAAATGGTGTAGGGTTTCCTGCCTGAGCAGGGGGTTGGACTTGATGACCTCCAAGGTCCCTTCCAACTTTATTATTGTTATTATTATTATTATGGAGTTGCAGCTATTAGCTTGACTTTTTTTTTTTAATTTACACTGCAGCCTTTCTTGATCTTATTTGAACTGAGGTTTCATTCTTTTTTAAAAGATAAAAGATCACGTTAAGAAAAAACATTTAATATATCTAATGTGACTGTGTGTCCATTGAGAAATTAGCCAGGGTGGTATCAGGCTTCACTGAAAAAGGAGCAAATTTCTAGACACATTTATGTCACATGCTTTGATCTGTCTTTAGTAAAAGACCTAGTGTCAGAAGGCCTAGTCTACCTGATGACTGAATAAGTTATGGTTATAGGACTTTCTAAATGACTTTTGGTCGTTTAATACTGACAGAGGCCTTTTTTGTTTTAGTTTTTTTCTTTTTTTTTCTTTTTATAAAGAAGACATTCTTTTTATTTTTTAAAAAAAATAACCGGAAAATTTTGCATGCATGAGGTTGCATTTGACAACAGTGACAAGCAATTTAGAGACTGTGAGTTATTTCCTGTCTTTCATTGTGCCGTCATCTGTCAATGGTCTGCTTTTCCACACTTCAGTTTAATCCTAAAACCTAAACTGAAATAACTTTTCCCATTTTTAGATCCTAAAAAACAGATGCAAAGAAGTATTAAATATGTATAATAGAAAAAAGAACACCAGTACCTTCAATCTTTCTAAAGTCAGTTTCAAAACAATTACTAAAACAAACCCTAAGATGAGTCTAAAAACACCATATAAGTAAAAGCCACTTTCAGTAAGAAATAAAAAATTAATACAAATGGGAAACAGATGTTGGCACATTAACCAACCTTCAGGTGTGCCTGGTAAGTGACATATTGCAAAAATCTCACTGTTCCCAGTTAGGTACACCTCATAATATACAATTGTCCTGAATGAATGCTGCCCCATCCTACGTCCCATAGAAATGAGAAAGTTACTATCTTTCTGTTATGCATTATATGTCACTATTGTTTTTATTGTTATAGTCCAAGAGCAGTATAATAAGCCAAAGCTAAAACTGCAACAGGGCAAGACCAATGCAGAGTGTGCTGGAAACATAAACATTAAATGAGAAAAATGTGAAACTATACACAACAGTAAAAGTAGAAAGCAACTGAAAACATCTAAGAACATGCAGCCCAAGCCATAAAACATCTGAAATTAACATTAAATCTAGGGGAGGGGTAACCAATAAATAGAAAGGATTATCTAATATTGCAGGTTCCAAACTGGGTTGATCACTGGGAGGTTTAGTCATCTGAGCTTTTGGACTTGTGCTGGAGCCCATCTTCAGGGAACTTGCTCTGAAGATGGGCTCCAGCATGAATTTGAAAGATCGAATGATTAAAACTCTGGTCCCAGTGACTGACCCAGATTGGATCCTGCAACATTATCCTGGGACATGTATCATTCGTGATTATCTAATATATCTATATACAATAATAGAAGCTATAAACAATTAGAGATGGGAGCTCATTCATATATTGACAAGGCCCACTTACTTTTCTCCATTAAGAAAAATGGTTATTATTTTATCCAGGTATTAAAGTAAACATAGGAAACCTATTTTTCCCCTGTTGAGGGCCATGCAAACTTTGGGACAATCTATTAAATGCTGTATGTCTAACTTTATTTATCATAATGATAAAGGGAGGGGCAAAGCCAAAGCTAGGAATAAAGTTAGAATCAAAACTTAGCAAAAGTCCCTTTTGTTCTCTTTTTCTGCTAGCCGTTTACTCCACTCACCCCTCTTGCTCCAGAAATCTTTGTATAGGGGTCACAAAGAAGGCACGGGAAATTCCAGGGCAATCAAATCCTCATTCTAAATTTATGTTTTCTAAAATAAATCCCAGGGGTCGTCTACACAGCAGCCCTAGAGAGCAGTCAACTGTTTAAGGGAAAATTTGATTCATTTTTGGTGATATTCAGAAGCAAGACAATTGCTGACAATGTTGACTTAGCAACTATGTATGATGCAATCTGACATACACAAAAAGCCTCTTACAATTTTTTCAATTCAATAATTATGTTCCTAGTTTCTCTGTGAAATTTATGGAAAGTTGGATTCACAGAGGAACACAATTCAAACAGATGTAGTTGTTGAAAAAAACACTAAATTTACAATATCTACTGTATGTTTTCACAGACTTCAGCAATTGTTAAATTCAACACGTGGTGGTTGTAACAACATAGGCAGCTTCTAGTACTTCTTTCAAAAACTGTACTTATGTACCATTTAGTGCCAATGTCTTGATACCATCATTAAGCATTATTATAAATTTGTTCTATGCATTTTTTAATTTATGCCACAAGCCAAAGTTTTTTATATAGCTTAGTAAATAGTATCTACTGAATAACATGGATTAAAACCAACAGTTCATTTAATAATATTTGTTTTTGTTTATATTTGCCTCTTGTTTCACCAACAATCAACTCAAAATCATCATCATCATCAATAACTTTGACTTCTTGGAAAATTAACTCTACAACCATTCTTCTCATGATACTTAACAGAATTATACTTGTACATTTCATTGCAAAGTAAACTATTTTAGACTGAATTTTGCTATCAGTCAGTTACAAGAATTCAATAACATTTCTTCCCCGTCACTCAATTTCTCATTTTCCCAGACTCCATGCTGCACAGTTTTTATAGAATTACAAAATAATGTTTAATAGCAGAGCAAATGATGATTTTCTTTTATAAGTTCTTTACGAACAGCATTTGGGCTAAAGCTGAGTCTTGCTTGGCTCTCTTTGCCTGACTGTACTTCTCCCAAGCCACCATTCAATCTTTGTGACCTGTACTTCTCTTACACAGTCACAGGTCTGTATAATTCCCAGCAGTTTTTTTCCAGCTGCTGCACTTCTTGTGAGGTTCATCTCTGCTTACATCCTTTTCACTGAAACTGCAACAAGCAAAGCTTCCAGTTTACCTTCTTCCAATCAGGATTTACAATTTGTACCAGGCTGGGTTGAAATCTCACCTTGATTTGTTAAATTGTATGGATGTACAATATTTTGACATTGATTATATAGGTTGTTTTGTTGAAATATCACCAAGCCCAGGCAATATATTCACATAAAGAGCTACATACTATAACAGACCAAACGTAGCATCCCCAGATAATTTTCCTCATCCCATTCATCCTTATAAATGTCAGGCTTGCCAGTACTGCATAATTCCTCCTGCCAACAAATGGCCCCTTCTCTGGATGTTTTCAAGGAATTTCTAGGATTTCTAGGTAGGTTCAAGAAGAAGAAGAACCTGTGAAAAAGCCCTGAGTCGGAGTGTCTTTCCCTCCCCCAAGTAGACCTTCACACAGGTCTAAAATGATATTTATATAACAATCCTTGGGCATTTTGTTTTGTTTTTTGGGGGGCCACTATTATTTCTACTTCTTTGCAGGGGTTCACACTATCTCTTCTCCTTCCATTGGTTTGTTCATTTTGGCTCTCTATTCCCATCCCCTGCTTTTTTTCAGAGAATTTCTCACTCCATGTTCTTCCACTCTCAGGACTCTGTCCACTTGCATAAAATAAAGCTAAGACCTAGTGCATTACTTTATCCCCCTGTCCCTTGTTCAACAATTTGGGTCATAATCTGCTATGTTTTGTGATCCTTCTGGCAGGCTGCCCTCTTTTTCAGCTGAGCAAAAGAGGCAACAGCTTGAGATATATTTAAGTGGTAAAACTTTGGGCAGCTGGAGATGGGGGGGGGAGAGAGAACAACTGCTTCTTGCTAACTGCAGCCTCTCTAAGCTGCTTTTCCTTATGAAGTGCATATTTTGTCTTGTTAAGCTCTCATCCAGCATCATTTTAGCATAAACAAAAAGTTTCCATTAGCTGTAATGAGTAGGAATGATAATGCACTATTGCTCTCTAAATGTTTGGTAAATTGTGGCAATGATGAAGTTGTCTAACTGAGCAAATGTAAGGGAGGCTCACAAATTCAAGACTGTTTTATCAAAGTAAATATATTATTGGCATATATATGGAGTAAAAAGTATAAAAAGAACCATGTTGTGTCTGTTTTATCTAATTTAAAAGGCAGACAACACTGGTATTCCAATCAAAACAAATTCCAATGGAATTTTTAGGAAACTTTAAAAAGAATTGAAATTGCTAAAATGAACTGAAGTACTTGTGTGGAGATACTTTCCTAATATTTTACCTTACATTTCAATGGGGTTTCTTTTTCTCCATACCTGATATTCTTCCATTCACTAAAATAAGTGATTAAGTGAACTATGATTAATACAAATCCTACATGGAGGGGATGGCAATGAAGGAATTTAGCTATTAGCCCATGCTACCTGATGAAAATTACATGTTCATATATTCTCTTTCTTTCTTTCTTTCTTTCTTTCTTTCTTTCTTTCTTTCTTTCTTTCTTTCTTTCTTTCTTTCTTTCACATACACACAGAAACAGAGAGAGAGAGATCTGAATGTACACAGACTTTTTAAATATATAGAGAGGGGTTTATTTTCATCAAGACATCAGGAATCTGTTTTGTACACTATCAACATTCCTGTTTAGGTCTGCCATCATTCACAATCTACATATATAAACAAACTATTTGGCAATTTACCTAATTTAGCCCTTTGATATATCATTGGATTTGTTGTAAAACTAATTTGACACATTGGTTAAATTTAATTTACTTGATTTATCAATAAATATAGCAGGAGTTGTTTACTAAGAGGCCTTATATTACAACAATAAATTTACAAACATTCTAGTATGAACTGTTCAGTCTATAAATTATGGAAAATATATTTAAAAATAGGATTACTATCACCAAACTATATAATCACTATAAATGGTAAAATTACAGTTAATATTAAGATTATGCTGGCTTGGGAATTCTGGAAGTTGATGTCCGCACATCTTCAAGTTGCAAGGTTGATAAATACTGATGTATACTATGATATAGTCTATTACAAATTTTATACAAAGTGATATATGGAAAGCAATAAGAGTAAAAATGAAAAGAGGAATAAGTGTACTCATATAATATCAGAGTATGATCTTTATCTGCTTGACCCACTCAGCAATGGTAAGTTTCCAGTCAATTTCATATGCTGCAGCATAAAACACGACAATCTTAGATGTAATGAAAAGACTACTATCTGACAAATGTATGATTGATCTGTTCAACCTATTGGCTTTATAAACAGTAGGGAGAACAGACTGCTTCAAATATCTCTATAGAATGTGGACTAAAAAATCCATAGACTCAAACTGTCCATAGTTACAGGGGAATAAACATTGTTGCAGGATCCAATCTGGGTTGGTCACTGGGACCAGAGGTTTAGTCTTCAGAGCTTTCAGACTCATGATGAAGTCCATCCTCAGGAAGTTCTCTCTCACCAGAATGTGTTTGCCTTCATTCATAATCAACACTGTGAACTCAGGTACGACTACACTTTGTTACATGATTTCTATGTTTTGGGATTTCTGTTTCGGGACTTCAAGCTGCAGGTATTGCTTTACCCATTTATTATAGGTAAGACCATAAGAACAACAGAACCAGACCATTACTCCCTATATCCCAGTAAGATTAACAATGATTGGCAGAATCTCTTTCCAATCTTATGTGTAGATGACAAGGCTGATTAAGAATGGTAATATAGCCTTTTATTCAGTCAGTGAGTTATATCCTCTGCTCTATTCAGTTGTGTCAAAATTATCAGTATTACAAACTTGCTGAAAGGAACACAATGCCATATGATTCGCTCCTAAAACTCAGTGACTAAATGTACAGCAATGGCCTACTGAACCAAAGCTGTCACTTAGCCCATAACATATATACTTCCTTGCAAAATGCCTAGTTTAGCAAGAAACTACAGCATTCCTTCTAGTGCAGTTTACCATGGCATAATATACAATAAAGAGTTTAGCTGTGAAATTATCTCTCCGGCTGACATAACTTGAAAATAAAGTTACTTAAGAGAGTATAACTCTAAAGATAGAAATGGACTTAAAATCAATTTTTCATTTTCTGCTTGCTATGCTTCTTTCAGCAAAAATGAGTTTTTAAGGTTTGTTAAAGTAAAGGTGTTTACTTTAAAACATTGCTGAATAAAAGAAATTTAAAATCATCAAAGAAACTAATTTCTCACAGGAACTAGGAAGATATGTGGTTTATTCCAAACTAATTATGCTATGCAAATATCTTCACAAATCTTCATTCTAAGTTTAAAGGTCAATAGTCCTTCATGCCTAATAATTGAGGGGAAAAAACAAATTAAATCAGTAGTAGTATTCAGATAATAAAAATAGTTTTAAACTGCAATATTGAACAGTACAAAATTAGTGAAATGCAGGCAATGGTTTCAGTTGTGCTATAGATGAACTCAGTTTTCACGTACAACATCCCAAGGTTTTCTCCCTAAATTAAGAACTACAGCAAACTAAGAAATATTCATGTTGAGCTGTTTTTACACCTGAACATTTTTTATTCAACAGCTGACAGATCAAATGGAAAAATATATTTAATTTTGACATTTACTATTATAACAGTGCTTCTTAGTCTCTATATTCCTTATAGGAAAACTGATGTATATCTCATCTAATCAATGTTTCTGTCTGATGTTCACACAGCGGGTTCCTAATGTATATACAGTGACTGCATTAAACTGACCAGATGTGTTGGCACCCCCCAGATTTTCTAAGGCTCTCCACAGCTTGTCATGGTTGGCACAATCAAAGGCTTTCTTATATTCGATAAAGCAGATGTAGATACTCTTTTGATATTCTTGAGAATTTTCCATGATCCAGCATAGATTTTCAATATGGTCCCAAGTACCATGACCCCTTTTGAAGACAGATTAAACATTGGATAATTCCCTTCAATGGTTGACACCATACAGTGTTGTACAAATTGAAGGAAATCTGGGCATGAGGAATGAAAAATGAGGGCAATTGTGCCATAAGTGGAACAATAGTTGCCTTTTTCGGCTATATGTCAATTCTGTGACATGTCATTTCCCAATTTTTCAAGCACAAGGCTGTGATGGTTTTGGGTGGCACAGGCCTCAGCAATTCTGTAGAGATGGTATCAACACCTGGGGCCTTGTTGTTTGGCAATTGGCTCATTGCCCACATAACTTCCTCCTGAAGGATGACTGGTTCTATTTCTGCTTCCCTTTCCTCATCATCCTAAGGAGTCTGAGGCTTTTTCTTGCTGGCACACAGTTCTGTATATTACTGCCTTCTGTTCTTGATACCTTGTTAGTCAGACAGTTCTTTTCATTGCTTGTTTTTGATAATGCCTCCATGAGCAGTAAATGTTTTTTTAAATCCTTTTAACTTGCACAAATGCATTCCTTTTGTGGCCTTTATGCAATCTTTTTCTAGATGCTTGCAATGCTAGTCCCAGTAAATTTTGTTGTTTTTCCCTTGCTGCTCTTTGGAACTCCGTGTTCTATCTCCTGGTTTCCTGCCATTTGCTGCTTTGGCTGATTTTCTTCCCTCATCTATCCTGATGGTTACATCTGTAACTTACTTGCATTATTTCTTTGGCTTCATATATGGTATGTGTTCAACTACTACTTGATCAATTGAATTTCTTGCCACAGTTTGGTGGGCATTTGCTCAGCAGTGTCAAGCAATTCCAACTTATTTTTCATCTCAGTTGCATATGTGGAAGGGATTTTGGTAATGCCAGACTTCTGTTTTTTGATGTTGCATAATTTGACTCTGATCTTAGCCACCAATAATTCATGATCGGAACCACAATTGGCATCTGTATATTTCTTGAGAAGAAGGATTGAAGTAGTCCATCATGGATGCACAGGACATTTATGCCTACACAGTTCTTTTATGCTTGCTATAGAAGATTGCACCACATGCATTTTCTGTAGTACAAATGAAGGGGAAGGTCAGAGTGTCTTGTGAACTGAATCCTTCATTGTTTTTTTGCAAATAGAAAAGACTCCAGTCTAGCACAAGTCCCTGCTGGGAGAGGAATTGTGGGGGAAGGATTTCCACTGAATCCTTCTTCTTTGTGCAGCCCTCAGTGTTTCATTCCCAAGCTGTTTGGGAAAGTATTCTTCAAAGCAGATGGAGCCCAGAAAATTGCTTTTCTCCATCTTTACACAGGAAAAACATGCAGTGAAAAGAGTTTCACTCAAGGGAACATAGGAGCCAAATCAAATGAATTTAACTGGTTTCCAGATTAATGTACATAAATCAATAGGTCAAACTCTCACATTCGTTTATGGCACTTTACAGTACTCTAGCAGAGTACAAGGATATTGAAGTAGACTAAATTGCTCATTTCAAGTCTTCTTTTCAGTATACATATGTGTCCACTTAGTCAATGCAAAAGGATAGTAAAAAGTCATTCATGTCTGAACAGTTCACGTAACCTTCCATTGATATCTAGCATCTATTTTGCATTCCCATTAGCTGAGCAAGCTTGTTCTAGATTTTTTAGGTCTTGCCATTTAATATTTAGGAAGAAATCATGCATATTTTAATAAATTTTCTCACATATTTATAAAAAATTAATTTCAGATATAATCTGATTTATTATAAATTATACAAATATATACCAAATTCTCTGACTGTCTTGTTAGAGTTTTCTAGAGTAGCACAGATATATATATATGTGTGTGTGTAATTCTGTTATACAGAATTAAAATATTTAACTCATTTCTCATTTAGGCTACAATCCCTGCAAGGCATAAGCACAAATTTTAACTTTGGAGCTTTAACATTGGGCGTGAAAAAATCTTCTGGTCCCAAGTGCAAACTTTTGATAATGACTTTACCAAGGGCACCAACTCAGATAGAAAGAAGGGGATACAAGGGTTACCATGGACAGTGACTGTAGATTCGCTAGACCCACAAACCCACATGAACTTAAAACATAGAATAATAGGGTTGGAGGGGACCTTGGAAGTCTTCTAGTCTAACCCCCTCCTCAAGCAGGAATCCAGTACCATTCCAGCCAAATGGCTGTTCAGTCTCTTCTTGAAAACCTCCAGTGATGGAATACTCACAACTTCCAGAGATAAGCTGTTCCACTAATTAATTGTTCTCATTGTCATGAAATTTCTCCTTAGTTCTAGGTTGGTTCTGTCCTTGATTAGTTTCTATCCATTGCTTCTTGTAATGCCTTCAGGTGTTTGGAGAATAGGTGGACCCCCTCTTCTCTGTGACAGCCCCTCGTGTATTGGAAAACTGCTAACCTATCAACCATAGTCCTTCTCTTCATTAGATGAGACATACCTAGTTCCCTCATTTTTTATCATATGTTTTAGCTTCCAGACCCCTAATCACCTTTCTTATTTTCAACTTGTGATAGAATTTAGACCATGCTTTGAATAGTCTAAATTATTTCAACCCAATTTCTTGTAAGGAGGAGGAAAAGAGGGGCAGAAATATCTTATAATCACATCCTTATTCCTAGGCTGCAACCAACAGGACTTTGATTTTGGAGCTTTCCTGCAAAGGGGCTCATAACTATCCTGCCCAATAAGGTGCCATAAGTCAATATCTAAATCAGACATCCAATGAAACTATGTTCTTTGTAACTTAATTCACTTCTGTGGCCCTCCAAGACAAGAACTTTCACCACATACCATATAAGAAAGTTTGTTAACAGACTTCAACTTGTAAAATTTATTCCAGTCATAGATACTTCCTTCTTATATACTATATTCAAAGGTTCTTTAGCAAACTGAATAACTAACATCCAAGTTGCTATCTTTACTTATCCCATATGACTAATCAAGATTCACTCACTTTAATTTAATTTAACAAAATGATATGAGTCTGGCAAGCATCTACATCTTTTGTAAATTTACAATTTATAAACTATGGTAAATTGGCTTATTGTGCAAAATTTGCAACACTGTAATACCATATCTTATTGTAAATTTATCGCAAAAAATGCTGACTGAATAATGCAGGTATTCCACACATGGCAAGACAGAGATCTACAGGTTCTTAATGGAAATTGTATTGGCAGGACTGGAAAAAGAACAGGTGGACGAGTGTCTGGAAGGGGTAATGGTGAGATGGGTTGCATTGCAGTGTTCCAATGCAAACTCTGCCTCTTTTGTTCTTGTGTCATGACATTGAATTCAAGTACAGGTAGTCCTCAACTTACAACAGTTCATTTAGTGACTGTTCAAAGTTACAACACCACTGAAAAAAGTAACTTAAGACTGTTTTTCATACCATTGCAGCATCCCTATGGTCATATGATCAAAATTCGGATGCTTGGCAAATGGTTCATATTTATGACGGCTGCAGTGTCCCAGGGTCATGTGATCACCTTTTGAAATTTTCTGACAGGCAAAGTCAATGGAGAAGACAGATTCACTTAACAACCATGTTACTAACTTAATGACTGCAGTGATTCACTTAACAACTGTGGCAAGAAAGGTCTCAAAATGAGGCAAAATTCATTTAACAACTGTCTCACTTAGCAGCACAAATTTTGGGTTCAATTGTGGTTGTAAGTCGAAAACTACCCATATGTAAGAAATGTACAGGGCCCACATGTAGGTGTTGTGATATCACAATGGCCCTTTCATCTTTTTGACAAAATCTTGAACAAGTGTCTTGCTATTAGCCAATGGAAATGTGTTCTTAGTACCTTGGGATGCTTACCTTTCAACAGATTGGCATAGAGATACTGGATATTATTCTTTAAAACCTACATTTTATCTTAGAATATGATGCTTAGAATTCTTTCAGAATTGAATATTTGGGGGATTTTTATGAAATAATTCATATGGGGATACCAGAAGCCAATTTTCCATTAACTGACATCAGCTGTTGAAAACGGCACCCTCAGGAGCAAAACAAAAAAAATAATTTAATTAATTAATTAAATACTCAATAGAAATTGGATAACCCATAAAACAGGGTTGTTTTAATTTTATATTTGTTTTGCAAATAAAAAATAACTCCCTTCTCACATATATGAAACTGTTTTATACTCTGATGCCATCCAATACTGTCTGCTATAACTGGTAGAGCCTTTCTACAACTGTATTCTACAATCTGGTGCTGCCCAGGTGTGTTGGACTTCTTCTTTTATAATATGCTGACTTATTTCTCTGTTCCTCCCTGTTGGATCTGGTCTAATGAAAGTTGTTGTCCCAGGTATCTAAACAGCATTCAGTTCACCACCCATGCTTTACAATTATGAAAATATCTTAATGGAGATCATAGATAACCACCATGGGATTTTTTTGCACAGAAGATACAAGCCATGCCCCGAGGCATAAACATGTGCCTGGCTTTTTACAAAAGTTTATTTCGATGTCTATAGGGTTCAAGGATTTAAAAAAACAATTAAATAACCCCTGCATTTTCAAAAAACAGTGCTGCAAAGTTTCATTTTATAAATCATGACTATAGTTTATCTACAATGGAATTCCATCAGAAGAATCCATGTGATACTCCCAGGATGGGAAATAATAAATTTAATGACTAGTCCCTATTATTCCTAGTAGCATGAGGTGAAGGAGATATATATGGAATTTACTACCAATTACATTCATTTTTTTCCTTAGAGCTTCAGAGGAGAAGTAAATAGAAATGCATCAGAATGTCATGCTTTCTAAGATCAAACTTCTAATTGTCCTTTGAACAAGAGACTGTATTTGAGCATGGAGCTTTGCATATGAATGAATCCTAGCCATGTAGCTAGCCTGCTATTTTCAGCTCAGTGCCATAATCTTCAAGTTCTTCACAGTAGCTATGGCAATAAGATGAAATGGCATTCTAATTTTAAAAAAACAAACAAACAAATTAGCAAATTAGATGAGGCTGTGCTAATGGGACAATACAAGAAAAGAGAATTCCACTGGAACTCAGAACATTTCTCAAAATAATGATGTTTCAAGCATCCTATGTCAATTTTTGTGAAAGATTTACTGTTAGCCCTAATAAATAGTTTGGGGAATTGCGGCCTGGAGATCAATCCACTTTACCCACAAGGTCTCTGTAACACCACTTCTTCTCCCTTAAAAGGATATTCAGCCCCTGAGATCCTTTGATATGGGCCTCTTATAAAACTAGCAACTCAATCTATTTTAATAATACTCATTATGATAAAACCTTAAAGTCCATGATTTGTTTGGGAAGAGAAAAATTAGCTAAACCCTGCTCCCTAAGCCTTAGGCCTTGTTATAATGAAGGTAAAGAGTCAATGTCACAGAGTTTTGAGCATTTAGTTTGTCCTCTATGTTAATTTTCTTTCTCCTCTGCTTCGCCCTCACAATAAATGCCAGACCTCAAATAGCAGATCAAATAGAACATCTTGAAGTTCAGTCTTAAAAATAGTATTATTCCTTTTATAAAGTTTCTCCCCTGGCCTAGATTTATGCATGCAAAAACTGACATAGAAAAAGGGGATAAACTTGTAATTCCACATCTATTAAGATGACTAAAGTGATCATAGTTTTCATGCGCTTGTTTTCTTCTGCACCCAGTTTTTAGGGTGTCTTCTACAATTGAGATCCTTTGTGATCACAAAACTAAATGTGAGGATCTTGCTTTTTGACCTAACAGATAATCATTGCAGTCAAACTTCACACCAATTCCCTTTTGAGCCATGATTTTTTAAAAAATAGCCTTAATGAATAATGTGTTACATAGAAATGTTTCATCTGAAAGTACCCATACAACAAAGTCATTATTTTCAATAAAATCTTGAAAATAACCCTTTTTCAGAGGCTTTATTGATTCAGGCAAGGAGAAAAGTCAATATTGTTTTCAAGCCCATTTTCTAAATGATTGGATTATATATAATGAGCACATTTTCCCATTGATCTTTCAGATTTGGGTTTTCTGAACAATTAACTTAAGTTCAGCCTCTCATAAATAAAGGAATTTTTAGGGATGGTTATGTTGAATTTTAAGAACTACATTTATGGTTTGTTGAAAGTCTTTCATTAGACAAACCCTCATTTTATATGACTGTCATATCTTCAAGTGAACCAAATTTCAAGGCTTTATGTAATACCTATGATCCTAAGCTTCTCATACAAAATACCAGAATAATGTTTGTCTTGAATAAATTAGTAAAAATAATGCCTTCTTGTGTATCTTGCTCGTATGATTATTGTTATTAATACCAGAATTACTTAGTTTGGATGTATTCTCTTTTATCATGTGAAAGAAAACAGGACTGTGTTGGAATGTCTTATTCATTTCATTGCTTTCTTTTCAGATGACTAAGAAAATTCAGAGTGTTAATTCTCACAAGAATCAACTAACTCGTTAATTTAATCTCCAGATTATGCAGCACATGTGTCACCCTGTGATTGAAGGCTCATATAACTTTCAGTTTAATTTCCTTCAGCACTTCATCTGCGCTCAAATGTAGTGATGGGTCATAATCACAGGAGACAGTAACTTGTATGGTGCCTGGAATTCTGGTGGAAAGGCTGGTTATGCTAACAAAATGATATTCTAATAAAAGTAATCTAACAAATTAATAATAAATAATACTGCTGTATACTGCCCCTCAGTTATGGCTCTGGTTTCTTCATTCTTGCTTCATCATCATCTACCATCTTGTCCCCAAACAAATTATTCTTCAGGAAATGTGTAGCTCTTAAAAGAAAGAAAAAGGAGAAAAAATGCAATGAAAGTTTTGTGTGCAAAAGTCCTCATTCTTCATATGAGTTTTAATTATGTGAGGTGATGAATGCCAGAAGGAAATTTAGGAATATTTCAGTGGGGAAAAAATGGTACCTGGGCAAAGTATTTGCTGGTGATTTATGCTTCCTATTTAAATGTTTCAGATGTATGAACAGGAAGTCAGTTGCTCTCTTTATTCTGAACTAGTTTTCTCAAGGGAATAATTAAGCTTGAAATTAGCAAATCTGCCTTATTTCAGTATGGAAATTATTGTGTTCTGCCCTATTTCTTAGATTTGGACAGCATATAAAGTAGTGTTACCAGAATGTTGTTTGCTACTCCCTAAACTTAAAAGTTCTTAAGAATTTCCTGTAGCCCAATACTATGGATGACTATATCACCCTATGTCCACTGAATGTAGCTTATGGAAGATGCAGGTTACAGCAGATTTTATATCCCTGGCTTCCTGAAAATTTATAATCAGTGGTCATATCCAATGCTTTCAAGAATAGCAGAGGGCATGGCAACTGTTTTGCCCATAATTCCTAGAGTCTCCTCAATTATTCTTTACCTATGTTGTTCTTCAGTTACCACCGAACTTTAAAGGGGGATATAATGTATTGTTTGCTCCAATGAATATGAAAATATATTGAAGAATGCTTATTTCCCTTCTTAGTGTGATTTATTTTAGCTCTGTTATTGTCAAACGGAATGTGCAGAATGACGTGCACACTGGTTCTACTTAAATGTGTTTTTCTTTTCCCCATCCTTTAAAGTGATTTAATTCCAAATCCTCAGTGAAAGCCAGAAGCTGGGAGATTACATTGGGAAGCACATAATGCATTATAAAAATTGCTGGTGATTTCAGCTCAGGTAGAAGACTAAACAGTTGGGGTGGAAATGTACTTGCTTTTCCCATCAGTTATCTAAACAACTGCTTGCAATTCAAAAGAAAAATAAATGATTGTTTGCTTATAAATAATATTAGTCAGGTTCGTTGCCTGCAAATCATATCTCTTTTAATGTCAGAGAAAACACTAGAGTAAAATACTCAGAAATCAGCTTCTGCTTTTGAAAAAAATGGCTTACTTTTTAACACTAAAAATATAGTAACAGATATGTTAAGCTAACAAGTCTGAAAGAGGAAGGAAGAAATCAGCAGGAGAGATAGTTTGCTGTAAATCATTGAGAATAAGCATGGTAAAGAAGTTTTTCTTAAGCAGTTTATCTAACCTGGAGAAAGAGTCAATATGTGAGCACATTGTTGACTCCTTTCATATTTTTAAAAACTATGTGAAGTTGCACTCTATATTGTCACTGTAATATTGTGATGAAACAAGCAGACCCTAATGGTGTCCTGATCTGGGAATCAGTGGATTAAGTAGCATCAATCTGAATCTCAGTTTTTCCAAAAGAAACCGTACGGGAGATGGATTAAGTAATGTTCTTTTATTAAGGATAGAATGAGATTATTCCTTGGTGCCATTCAAAGTAACTGCAGTTATGGTTGTATTGGTCCCTGCATTGCAGAGGAAAGCTCTGTGTGAGTTCCCCCACACAAAAACACACCATCTTGAGAGCTGTTCATTACACATCTGATTTAACAACCACCAAAATCAGATGCTGCAAGGAGCCTGGTGTTTCCTATCAATAGTCAGTCCCCTATAGAGAAGGGTTATAGTGAATCTCTCTTTTGATTATCTCTAAATTTGCATCTATAAATTAGCTCTTGCAATGTTTATGCAAATTAGGACTCTCTGGTGATAAATTTCCCTTTTCTTGGAAAAGCTAAGGATGAGAAAGAAGAAATATAACTAATACTTTATTTCGGAATGTGAATCTGACATCGTTTTGTTGGTCAATGCAAAGATTTTTCTAACTGGGAAAATTAGAAAACACGCTAAACAACAACTGGTTACTTAGTGTAATGAAAGAAAGAAAACTGATGAATGTCTTCATAAAATTATGGTGAAGAAACTCAAGCAGAAAAGAAATCTTGTTTGAATTAATATTTTTTTCCTCACTGTGTTTCTCTGTGCATGTCTGTGCATGTCTGTGCGTGTGTGTGTGTGTGTGTGTGTGTGTGTGATAACTGTAAGCAAATCTGTTGCAATTTGACCTCTCATATCATGCCCAACCTGGAAACTTTACAGGCATCAGACTTAGCTGTGACCTGTTGAGGCCTCCAGCTGTGCAAAAGTAAACCTGAATATTCTTTCTGCAGAAAAACACCCTAGTATTGGTATTAATATTTGTCTGGCTAGTTAACTAATGATTTTGTACTTTTCAAAAATGATCATTATACTGGCTCACATGAATACATAGTTTTAAAACATTATGCTTGACCACCTTAAAAAAAGTTTTACCTAAAAAAGACTGACCAGGTTTCAAATTTACGGAATTCTATTTTGCTTTGCTAGCTGTGACTGCTTTATTTTTGCCCTTCGGCATTCGTACAAAAACTTGAGGAGCAAACCCAATGGCTCCTATCTGGTAAGCAAACTGACTTGTGCATAAAATTTTTCTTGGATCACTAAATACCATCATTATGTGACTTTCTGTCCTGCTCAAATGGATCCACTTTAATTGAGGAGTAGAGTTTTCTAATTATTTCACCATGCCTATCTCAGCTTCAGGGGATGTCTCTATGTAGTAAGATAGATTCTATGGGAAATGTTTACTCTCTCTTTTCTTCCAGGTTCAAAATACCAGGGACAAAATGAGGCATTGCCCAGGGGACAATGTAGCAGATCAGAAGGAGATGCTTGATTTTTACAGTAGCAATTTAAAATCTTTCCTTAATCAGATAAAACTAAAGATCTTGTTATTTTGGAGGGAAGAATATTCTAAGAGTTTTGGATCTTCCAGGTTGGAATTTCCCTTGGTCTTTGAAACAGAGCTTACATGTTATATCTTCTTTGGTATTGTTAGCCAAGGAAGGAAGGAAGGAAGGAAGGAAGGAAGGAAGGAAGGAAGGAAGGAAGGAAGGAAGGAAGGAAGGAAGGAAGGAAGGAAGGAAGGAAGGAAGGAAGTCAATTTTTAACAGCAGTAACAATACAGTAACTCAGCAAACTTTAAACACATGTAAGAGAAGAATCAAAATAAAGTTCCAAAACTCGAAACTAGAAGTCAGTAGACAAAAGCAAACAATAGCAGTTATATTTTTTTTTCAGTACTGGAAGAGTAGGATAGGGTAAATTAGTTTTAGATTTAGGAATAGGAATAATGAACATTTAAAGCAATCCGGGTGAATGTGAGAATTAGAGGGAATTATACATAATATTAAATGCATCTTTGGAAAATGCATATTCCACTTTTGTTTCTGTTGCTTTACTTTTAATAACTGTTGATTAGGATTTGGATTGAAGTAGCCAGGAAGTAGAAAGGAATTAATCTATTTTCCTGAAAAACCAACAGGATTAATCAAAAGCTTGATATATAAAATGTGACTTTTTTAAGGATGGCCTTCCTAGTTTACTTCTGCAAACTCTGTCCTCTTCCGGTTTCAGCTGCTAAGTAATACATTAAATAATAAATAAACAAATGGGCAATGCTTACAATTTTGTCACACAGATGTTTAAGGGTTTGTTGGTTTTACTTTTGGACTTTGTCAAAAGGCTGAGAGGAAAGTGCCTGCTATACAAAGATAAACAAATATTTATTCTTCCTTAAGTAATAGAAACCAGAAGAAGAACAAAAGTCTTGTGGCAATTAGCTCATTTAGTGTGGCATTGATTATGGAATCCACTTCATGAGATGCACAAACAAGTATCTCAAGAACACAAACACAGAATGCAGCACTCAAACTGCAAACTTAAATCTAGGGAATCATATAATTACCATTGAGTTTAACGGACTATTTTGACAGTATCTATACAGGTAATTAAAGTTACAAAACATATGATGCTTTTCTGAGCCTATTTTCATGAAATTGTTTTAGAAGTGGAACTATTGCCTGAAAAGTTTGCAATATTCTTTGTTGTTACAAATAGTCCAATGGCTTGTCTGCACAAGAAAAAAGATCCCAAAGATGAGATGATGATGATGATGATGATGATGATGATGATGATGATGATGATGATGATGATGATGATTTTAAAAGGACTTTTAATTTTTAAATTATGGTTTCTTGGCTTTTTTAATATCTGCCATTGTCTCTGCTTGCATTCCTCTTTTTTTTAAATAAAATAGATATAAACAAGGACTTAAAGCTATTTTGCAGTTTTAAAACAGAAATGTGGATTTCAAAAACAAAGAGAAGAAAAAGAATTAAATACGTATACAGGGGTATTAATAGAATAAAATGAATCCAAAATTATGATTAATTTTAAATGGGTCTATTAAGGGAACAGATTTGGAAAAAATAATCATAATATTCAAAAATCTTCTTTGTTCCTTTGACTAGAAAATAAAATAATTAAATGTTAGCAAAAAGACATATCAGCAAACTATCCACTACTAAAAGTTCAGTTGTAGATTTCTCCTCCCAGTCCTTTAACCAGTTCCTATTCCTGGAAAATCACAATATTCTGAATTCTTAATAGAATCCAAATATTAGAATAGAGCCATGAAGAACATGTTTTTCTTTAATTCCCAGTGATTGATCCAATCATATCAATTACTTTGTCGATTTTGGTCCAGAAATAATTTGGCAATAATGCAGGTCTAGAGTATAAGAGTTAATGTACCAACTCATAAATTGTATTTACAGTACAAGGAGATTAGCCCATCATAAATATTATCTATTGTGTCCTTTAAACACAAAGCAAAACAAATTGCTATATTTATGCCATTTTAAGAACACAGGAAAATTATTTCATGTTATTCACAGAAACCTTGTACTGATCTAAAAAGAAAAGACATTCAATGGCATTCTTAATTAACATCATATAAATCACCAACACCAACTTCATCGGATATGTTCAATTTCCTGTAAATAATGGCTATTGGCTTATTTATTAATTCTTCCAGAGTCTTCAATCGCTATAGAACTTCAGAAGCACCCTTAGATTCTGAACCAAATAAACTGAATAACAAATGTGTGAATAAATTGCCAAAGAGCTCATACAGAGATAAATCAAATAGCTTTTTAATTCCACCAAAGTCTTTGAGAAAGACTTCATCAAAATTGAACTGACTAAAAGTAATAATATTCCGAGAAGCCAAGTTCGCTGAAAAATATTATTTTACCTATATTACTTTTAAACTATTATCCTAAAATGTAGACATTTTGGGAGTAAGAATTGGTTATGTGTTAACATTATTTAATATCTATATCTGCATCTGTCTGTCTTGCAAAATTAAGTGCAAATACTCAGTGTGATGTACAAGAAATATTGTGGTGATGTTAGATATATGCTTGCTACAGATGTGGGATGAAGATACTTTGTATGCAAGTGATGTCATGTTGTTGGCTGAGAACTCAAATGATTTGCAGCAAATGTTAGATAGATGCCAGAAGGAATATGAAAATGAAAATTAATATATCAAAGACCAAGGTAGTTGTGTTTGGTGTGAAAAATAGAATGAATGATTGCAAATAACTGGCAAAAAAGAATAAATTGATGAATTAATGTACCTTAGAAAATTTACTAAAGATGGGAAATGGATAGACAAATGTTTAGATATACAAATAATGGTAGAAAAATCGGTATGTTATGAAAAAGTAGATCCGTTGTGGTCTGAATATTTGTCGAAAGAAGCCAAAAGGGGGGGGGGGAATGCCATGTATAACAGTATGTTTCTACTACCTACTTTGCTCCATGGACTTTTCATTTTAAAATTGTGGCTTGTTGGCTTTTTTTATATTTATCCTTTTCTGATACTTGTATTTCTCTTTAAAAAAAAAAAAGAATAGAAATAAATAAGAACATTGGGCTGTTTTACAGTTTTAAAACAGAAATGTGGATTTAAAAATACAGAAAATAAAATACAGTTAAATGTTGGAAAGAGGCCATATCAGCAAAATATCCTGATCTATGTTAAAGTTCAGAAGCAGCTTTCTCCTCCCAGTCCTGCCTTTAGCCAGTTCCCATTCCTAAAAAATTCACAATTCTTGAATTCATCATAAAATCCAAATATTAGAGTACAGTAGAGCCCTGGAGAACATAGGCATCTGTAACTCATAGTGATTCATCCAGTCATGTCAACGGACAGCTACCTATCTGAAAAAGTATAGGATCTCCTGTTTGAGCAGGGGGTTGGACTAAAAGACCTCCAAGGTCTTCCTTCCAGCTCTATTCTGATTGAATTGCCTTATTTAGGTAATTGATATGACTGGATGATTTTGGTCCAGAAATAATGTGGCAATAATACAATAAGTATAGATTATGCTCTATGGAAATGAGAACTGAACACGTCAAGAGAATCATAAATTGAATGTAGTAGGAATGGGATATTTAAGAAATGTGTGTGATAGAACGGGAAGACATTGGGCCAAGAATGAATGAATCAGTCTTGTTTGAATGCAAAAGTGGGTGGCCACTAGGAAAGAAGTACACTTAGATGGCTTGTTCAAGTAAAGAATGAATAAAGATAAAAAACGAAACAAATATTTAAAGGAAGAATAAATATTTTGCAAGGAAAAAGAAGGAAGAGCAAACTATTTGAAAGGAAGGGGAAAATGGAAAATTATGGTTGGATGAAATTGCTATTTTTTTTTTCTGAACTCAGGTCTTTAATTTCTTTTACTTACAGTACTATCTATTTCTCCTTTTGTCTAATGAGGCTCAGGCCAAAAGGGAATAATGTGATAAGATGTGCACACATGCTGAAAATATTGTCAATTTTACGTTAATTATTTTAATCACAGCATCATCAAAATGCATAGACATATTCAACTTTTACTGAGTAATGCAATGATCACCAGTTAACTATCAACATGTTATATCTTGTTTTACATATGTGCTTGTTTTAGTTGGCAACTACAAAGGCAATATCTCCATAGTGCCATCAAAAAGAGCTTTTAGCCTGAGAAAGGAGGTTAACCCCAACATAGCTGCACATATGCAGTTGCTCCATGATTTCTCAATTGATTTGTGTCCCTTTCTTTCTTAGTCCATGTATCACGAAACTGCATTTTTCTCATCTGATTCGCAGCTAATCCTGAAAATTTAATTTTGCAGCTAGTTTCTATTAAATATAAATACATGCTAGCAATAAAAAATGTATTTCATCTGGGAATCTGCTGTGTAGTGGATCATTTTCAATATATTTGATGTACCATCTAAACTGAAAGCATTTTAGGTGCTAAGAATAAAATGTAACATTAGCAGGAATGAAAGGCAAGCAAAAC
Organism: Azemiops feae; assembly: GCA_023970755.1. Classification (NCBI taxonomy): domain Eukaryota; kingdom Metazoa; phylum Chordata; class Lepidosauria; order Squamata; family Viperidae; genus Azemiops; species Azemiops feae. The sequence goes on along the minus strand of JALGBA010000269.1, from coordinate 1,972,137 downwards.
CATACACATTTTTTAAACTAAATATTCTTGCTTGAATTGTTTTGCTGTTCTCATATATTGAATGATAATTCTCATTTGAAGCCTGTAATGACATTAAAAGTTTATCGAAGCATAAGCCAATCTGCTTAATTTGCAGGCAAGTAGTGAGGAACCAGTGTTATAACAAGCCATGGCCTTCTCTTTTATATTTTCTGAGAATAATGAGCCCAGGCATTAGTAACTGGCAAATCCTGGCTCCAAAGCCAGTCCAGTAACACTCAGACAATGATAGTTCATTAAATTAAGCAAAATAAACTCAGAAGCTCCTCACATAGGTTAGCCTTGATGAATTTAGCCTTGATATTTCTGAGCTGTTATCATCAGAGCATGATAAAACAAAATGCTTTAAAATATCTTAAAGGAATTCTTAAAGCAATTTTAATAGCAATAGCAGACATATATATCGCTTCATAGTGCTTTACAGCTCTCTCTAAGCGGTTTACAGAGTCAGCATATTGCCCCCAACAATCTGGTTTCTCATTTTACCAATCTCGGAAAGATAGAAGTCTAAGTCAATCTTGAGCTGGTCAAGATCAAACTCCTGGCAGTGGACAGAGTCAGCCTGCAATACTGCACGCTACTGTGCCACCACGGCTCTTTAAAACATGCTACTAATATCTTTGAAGGCCAGATGAAGAATGGAAAGAGCAAACATGCAAAAAGAGAAAAGAAGAAAAAAGAAAATTAATAATTGATACAGAGAAGCAACCTAGAACTAAGGAGAAATTTTCTGACAGTTAGAACAATTAATCAGTGGAACAACCTGCCTCCAGAAACTGTGAATGCTCCAACACTGGTAGTTTTTAAGAAGAGATTGGACAGCCATTTGTCTGAAATGGTATAGGGTTTCCTGCCTGAGCAGGGGGGTGGACTAATGACCTCCAAGATCCCTTCCAGCTTTTCTTTATTATTATTATTATTATTATTATTATTATTATTATTATTATTATTATTATTATTATTATTATTATTATTATTATTATTATTATTATTATTATTATTATTATTGTTTTTGTTGTTGTTGTTATTATTATTATTATTAAAGGAATTAGATACTGAGAGCTCTCTGCCAAGATGATTAAAGTGCTATTCATCCTTAACTTCCCCTTTACCATACACTGACTGATATATAATATTTACAGACATTTGAATATTTTTGTGTGTCTATGATTTCAATCCTTTAGTCAGTTTTTCCCCCTTAAAAACATTATTTTAGATATGCCTTGCTGCCTAGTTCTTAATATGTAGTATGTTGGAAACCATTCATATTTAAATATGATAGGCTTCTATTGTGAATATATGCTGCTAATTTTGCCATTAAATTCCCAGACTAATATCTTTGATAATATATCTCTTTTCCAATGCCATGCTAAATTTATTATTGCTGTTACAAACATATAACTTACTAAATTGTGACTTATTTTGCTGATATTTTTTAAAATTATCCTTGGTAAAAAGAATTGTGGCTTCATTTCTACTTTGACCTATACAATTCTCTGAACAGTGTTGGGTATTACTTTGAACTTTTTTACATGTCTACTACACATAGTGCAATGTTTCTTCTGTCTTGTGGTATTTTAAACATTTATTACTATATGATTTATCATTCTTGGTAATTATTGATGAAATTGTAAAATTGATGATTTTATTACCTTTTCTGTGGCCATCATTAAACAAATTCTATGATCATTAAGCAAACCAATCATTTGCTATGGGCGGGGTTTTGCCAAAAATTGAAGTAAATGTGGGATTTGACTCTATTTCTTTTTCTACTCCATATACATTTGCTGACAGTTTTTTACCCTTTTTGAAAACATTTTATAGAATCAGAATCAGAATTGGCACCATTTAAAATCAATAGTTTACCTTGGTTAATGCATTAATCTTAACCATCAAATTATTATTATTATTATTATTCATCCTTTTAGCCATTGTGTATGCAGGATGAAGGCCTCTTCCACATGGTTCCAACCAATACAGTCCTGAGCTTTCTTTTGTCAATTGGGCCCGCAATACTTGCTGATGTCATCAATCCATCTTGTTTTAGGTCTCTTTCGTGGACGCTTTTTATCAAGTGGGATCCATTCTATGACTACCTTGGTACACTTGCCATCAGTTCATCAAATTGATCCTAAGTAAAAAAAACTTTTAATTTTTTCCACCTTTCAAGAACTCATATTGATATATTTCTTGATCATTGCCTGTCAAATGCGAGATATTTCACTGAATTTATTATATGGCAGCCAGATTCCTTCCTTGGCAAAAACATTTTTTTTTGCTTGTAATTATTTTTGGGTTTTGAACATTGATTTTATATCTTGAGAATTTTCTAAACCTTTGGATTACAACCATCAACCACCATTGTGGTTCCGGGATGGTTAATACTCCATCATCTGTGTAACATTTAACACTTATACTCCTTGCCACATATTGTGAGATCAGGAACTTATCAGCTCAAACCTTTTCTGCCAATACTTCTAAAGCAATGATAAGTGACAGAGAACAGAATGGGCATCCCGGCCTAGCTCCTTTACTTATTACAAAATTTGTTCCATTGGCCATTGTCTTTGCCTCTTGCCATTGATATCTACTTTTAACATAGCCTTTTACCTAGAGCTTAGGTAACAGAAATTTTACCTGTAACTTCTTAATCTAGAACGCTTGTCCAGGTTTCCTTTAGTTCAATATTGCAAGTAAAAGTGCTCTGTGCATATGCAAAGCATGGGTGTCTGTAGAAAAGGGGTAATAGAAAGTCTGTGTATCAAAATGTAAATTATACATGTTTTAATTTTACTTTCATTTGCATTATTTGCATCATGATACATATTGCAATTGTGACTTCTAAGAGATGCACATGCAATGGACTTCTGAAGGAAAAGGAATATATTCATTAAGTACAATTTTGTTACAAAAATATGCACACATCAATCCCATAATTTCCAATAGAATTTATATATGTGCAAATAGGTACCACAATATAAACTTTTTTTAAAATTTAAAGCTATGCACATGTTCCCTCCCCCCCCCAAGGAAAAAAGTAAGAAGAATAAAAGCGGTTTTCTTCTATTTCTATTTATGCTGAGCAAGTGCACAAGCATGAGAATCAATGCTACCTACATAGCAAAGACTTTATTTCATACCAATTTTACTTGAAAAAGTGTTTTCATGCATTGTCTTGAGTAACATTCTCTTGCTAAGTGTGCTATGCCGCTCCTCATCTATCTTGCCCACACATTTCTGATCCACTTTGATTCTATTTAAATTTTTCTTATTTTATTATAAAGCAGACTGCATTTGCTGATAAATGGTATATTAGTGATTGATCAGCAGTAAAGGGTTATTTATTTGATTTTGGAAGTATTGTCTAAGTGTTTTTTCAAAATGTGTAACTCTTCTTTATGGAAGCAGAAACTATTTTAATCTCAGTAGCTGATTTTCTGAAATTTGAAAAGCAAAGAAATTGATATTTGAAGGATCTCCAAATTTCTATAAAAACAGCATATAAAACCACTGCAGATTTCAGTGATCAGATTCAGCCAATTCAACTGGATATAAATGAAAAACAGAAAATTAGCTTTCTGTGCAGTGTAGTTATAAATAGTTACCTACAATGACAGTTATGTCCCCTCTCAAACATGGAATTTCTTGCTTCCTCTCCTACTTTTCAAAGAAAACCTTATCTTAGCCATTGAGTCATTTATCACTAGGACCTCACTATATTGGCTTTTATTAGCCAACAGTAAGTAAATACCATCTCTTGCCTCTCCCCCCTTTTTTAATTTAATCACCTCTAATTATGTTGTGGAAAATTTTGTACCCATCTAATATTGTAATGTTAACTATTCTTCAGCAGCCCAAAAAGCTAATACAATCCTTGGTTGTTTAAAAAGAGGCACAGAATCAAAATCACATGAAGTGTTAACACCACCTTATAAAGCCTTACTTAGTAAGGCCGCATCTGGAATACTGCACCCAGTTTTGATCACCACATTGCAAAAAAGAAGTGGCTTTGGAAAAAGTATAAAGAAGAGCAACTAAAATGATTAAAGGCCTGCAGACTAAAACATATGAAGAACAGTTGCAGGATTTGGGTTTGGCTAGTCTAGAGAAAAAAAGGACATGGGGGGGACATGATAGCAGTATTCCATTGGTTGAGAGGTTGCCACAAAGAAGAGGGGATCAACTTATTTTCCAAAGCACCAGAGGGCAGGACAAGAAGCAATGGATGGAAACTAATCAAGGAGAGAAGCAACCTGGAATTAAGGAGAAACTTCCTTACAATAAGGACAATTAATCAGTGGAACAGATTGCCTTCAGAAGTTGTAGGTGCTTCATCACTGGAGGTTTTAAAGAAGAGACTGGACAATCACTTGTCTGAAATGGTATAGGGCAGTGGTGGCGAACCTATGGGACGGGTGCCAGAGGTTGCACTCGGAGCCCTCTCTGTGGGCACACATGCTGTTGCCCCAGCCTCGCCTCTCCCCACGACTCCCTCCTCACCAGCAGCCCCCCTGGAGGAGAGTCGCCCCGGAGCGTGGCCCACATGGAGCAGCGCAGCCAAGGACATGGCAGCCAGGCAGCATAGACAAGACTCTGCCCTCATGCCCTATCATGCACAGTTGATGCTGCGGGGCACGGGCAGAAGGCGTGGCCGCCATGGCGCTGCTGGGCTGCCTGGGTGATCTGCGGCGGGCCCTGGAGGCGGTGAGTGGCCCTGCGGGCAGGTGGGGCGGGGGGCAGGATGGGGCGGAGCAGGGGCAGGGCAGGGGGTGGTGCAGGGGCAGGGCCAGTTTTTGGGCACTCGGTCTCTAAAACGTTCGCCATCACTGGTATAGGGTCTCCTGCTTGAGCTGGGGATTGGACCAGAAGACCTCCAAGGTCTCTTCCAACTCTATTCTGATTGATTGAACATATGAATATGATCACAGTTATATTATATCCAGGCAATTGCTATGAAACTACCCAACAAAGAAGCCCTAGGAAATAGATAACATTCTTGTCCACCTCTACCACTGATGCATTTTTCTAAAAAAAAAAATAGATCAGAAATTTTGTGACAATGAAATAAATTTTAGCATGCTGACTGTGATACAGGATTTTAAGTACAAATGCATGCACCGACAATTGCACACTTTTGAAGATGGTCAATTTTAGTCATAGTCTTTATACTGGTATTTATAGCAAGCTATATATTTTATATTAGAATAGAAAAAACAAATACCATCATATGACTGTGATAACAGTGAAGGTAAGATTTAGGAAAAACTACATGTTTGGTTTTGCTTCAGGCTAGGGGAAAAAGCAGCTCTAAGATTGCAATCCTTAGAATGCAAGGCATATCCCAACTAAAGGGCCATGATTGTCTAGAAAGTCATCCCAATAACACTACTGAATCCAAGTTATGTTATCCTACTCCATCATGGATCAGAATAAACACAATGGTCTGGATTGGTAAGTATCTATAGAAAGATACTTGAAAAATAGTAGTTTGTGGTAAAGAAAGATACATTCAAGGCATGTTTTCTTAGCAATAGCATGGAAGTGGATTTACATTGCCCTCCAGAAAGGTTTTTTGTTTCCCTTTCTAGCCTTTATTCCTGAGAATTCCAGGTCATGTCACGTTTCATCCAAAGATTAACTAGTTCTGATCCTACTTAGCTTCCGAGCCTATCCCAGCCCAGAAAAACAGTAGAACAACGTACAGTGGTAAATTTTCTACTAAAAAAAATAGCTTTGGAGTTTAATACTCTTGTGGAATGTTGTTTACCTTCTTCTAGTAAAAAGCTGAATTCTGAAAATTATAGTGCTATAAAAGCATAGGTCGGCAATGTCTGTAGTCTCTCAACAGCCAAGTATCTTGTTCCTACTTCAGAGCTCCTTAGAGTGGGAAGAGCAACATTTTCAGATTGTGTGTTTTCTTTGCTTGTTCTTTTTTTTTTCTTTCTATAAAATTGGGAAGGATCAACAGATAAAACAGGTACTTTAAAAGCTGTAGAAGCTCATAACAGCCATTGCACTGCTTAAAATCAACACACATACACACAATTAGATTGATTCTCCTGCTCCTCAGGAGGCATCAAAAGCAGAAAGTTGGTGGCTTTGGAGTCTGCAAAGCTTTATGTAACCTTAATATTTTTAGCCCACTGTCCATCAAGCTTCTGACGGAACATCACATATGAGCCCTGTCAGGAAAAAGTTATCCCATCCTTGCAATAAAAGACACAAAAACAGCCCCACTGTTTCTGCAAGAAAGTTGATGATTCCAAGGGTGTCATCAGCCTTGCTGTATTCAATGTGGTTTTGGAATGTGTTACAACAATCTCAGTTCCAGTTTTGACAGTAATTTTAAATGCTGTTTTTTGGTTTCTCTGAAGACTCCAAAGCAGAATCAGTTCCATAACTATGCACATCTTGAGGCTTATGTTGCCTTGTGACTGGTTGTATATGAAGGTTTAACCAGGAAGAGTGCATATGTGTTGTCTGTCATGTTTGTTCTGTGTGTGAGAATCTAATTATGGTAGATGTATTTGTGTTAGACCTATACTGTATTTATATTTCTTATCCTCCATATTGTTCTAGCTATGGTTATGGAGGCTGGTTCATGGGATCAGAAGGCAGGCCAGAGAAGGCTTAAGACAGGAGAGTTAGGCAGTTTTTCAAATATCTTCTATGTATTGGGATTTTTTTTTTCTGAATTTTTCCCCCACAGCCCCAGCTTAGATCCAACCCATTTTCAAACTCAGTCATTCTTTTGTTTGCTTCTTCCACCACAACCATTTGGTCCTGTTTTGTTTTGAACAGTCATTCTGCCAACAGCCACTGTCCTGAACTCTAATTCTTCCAATATTCTGTAGGTTGGAAAGAAAAGACAAACCAAAAATATTTAAGGAAAGAGGTTCTGCAGTTCTTCAGATAACCAATCTTGCACTGAGCCTTGTAAAATCCCAGCTTTCTGTTTAATATTGATAAGCTCCCAGGAAAGTCAATTTCAGCGCAACATATACAACATGCTTTTTTCAGGGAATAAAATGGTTATATGGAAAACAGTTGAAGAAATGTCACAAGAGGATTGGGTAAGTAGATTTCTTTATCCCTATTAAAAATAATAAATTTTGAATTTTGAACACCCAGGGCATCAGATCAGGAGTAAGCAAGGCTAAATGAGATAGCTTCCAAAGTAAGACATAATTAATCACTTCTATTAAGGAATAAGTCTCAGTTGGATTTCTTTTCTTTTCTTCTTCTTCTGTTCTTATAGGGGCTATAGTTTCCATATCACAAGACAAGAGGATCTCTCTTCCCTGATTAAAAATTACAAATAAATGGATGGATGTTTGAAAAGTTCAGGAAGCCAGCTGTCCAATGGTCCTAGTGTATTTCAAAAATGCTTTTTTCATTTTTGTGGTTTTAATTAGAATCTGTCCATAATCGAACCCTAGAACTGCATTATTATAATTAGATTTGATTAAAATGGACCTATAAGTATTTTATGAATACAAATGGTTTCCACAATAAACATTTCCCAGCGTCTTTTTCAGCAATCCTGTTGAAACCCTAGCTGATGATGTGGACAGTTGGCACAATTTTTCCTAAGTGTCTCTTGTTTCTTCAAGAGATAAATCAACCCAAAGTTTACTAGGATGTTAAGATCAATGAAGCAGACAGGAAGATATCTAGGGGAAATCTCAGAACATATCTGATTGAGCATTGATTAAGATACATTTGGAATACTTACTTTTCAGCCTTTGTTTCACTTATATACACTAAGTCAATGTTGGGATATTTTAATATTGTGCAATGTCTCTTTTGCTAATATAGAAATAAGGAGTCAGTATTGTTAACCATTTGTAGGCAAAATTGATCAAAGACACCTTAATCTAACTCCAATGTTGGGATATTGATAGAACTTTCACAACAATTTGTCTTATTATTTTGGATTCATTTTAGGGATGTTTAGCATATTTAGGCCAACTATCTGTTAACTTGATCTTTGACCCTATTTGCTAATTAAATGAGCTAGGACAGGATTGACATTATAGTCAAAAAAGATGATCAATGTCTTCTTGTAAGTGCAGTGTATTTTCCCATACCTAAAGGTAGCAGATGATGGTGATCACTTTTCATACTATTTTTGCTTTCATTTGCAACAGACATTTGTATTTTGTGATTTTCCCCAGTTCTTTTTCTTTTCTTCTGCTGTCTCCAGGTACTGACATGTCCACTATCCAGACACTTTTGCCTTTCTTATCAACAATTGTTAAGTCTGGGTGTTATATGGCAGGTGCCTGTCTGTTTGAATTCTAAAGTCCCAGAACAATTTAGCTTCTTTATTTTCTATGACATTATCTATTTTATGGTCCCATCAGTTCTTCCTTGCAGGCAAATGATACTTCTTGAAGATCTTCCAGTGCACATTGTTATTACTTTGTCATGCCGTTGTTTGTAGTAAGTCTGTGCAATATTCTTGAAGGAACTAACTGGGCAGTCTACTGTTTCTTCCGCTTCTTCTCATAGATGGCATTTGCTTTCTCTTGCTAACTTTTCAATTCTGCTTTGCATGCATTTATTCTTAAGGCTTGGTCTTGTGCAGACAGAATTAGCCCTCTCTCCTTCTCCAATTTTCTGTATTATTTTCCTTAATTAAGTGTACATCAGCCCAATATTTATTACTGGATTTGGCATTTTTATCTACCTGTTGAGTCTTTCCCAAGAACCTGGTATAAGCTGATGGTGTTGTTGATGGTATTAAAGGTATCATTGCAGGATATAAGCTATTCCAAATAAAGCTGCATTTTGCAATTGACTGATGGTAATTTTGTAAATGCCAATGATGTTCAGTTGGTGGTCCAATTTTTTGGGATGGCACCCAAGATGTCTATTATAATTGTTACTAGGCAATGTGCTCTATTTCTGTAACCCTTACAAAATATCCTGAAGATGCAACTTCTTTGCTAACCAGTAATGATACCATGATGATACTAAGATTTATGAAGATTGCTGTTGCTAATTGGACACAATTTAAGAAGAACCTTAAACATGTTAATTGTTTAAGTTTTAAACAGTTTAGGAGTCAAATATATGAGTGAGTCCCTGTCCTCTCACAAATCCATCTTTCTGCAGGTCACAGCCTTTCTCAATGCCCTTTCTTCAGACTTATACATTGAGCACATGAGAAAGGGCCTTGTCCTACATCAATCTCAGACTATGAAATACACCATGGTCACCATGAAATATGCCATGAAATGTTGCATTTGTCTCCTACTCTGAATTTAGAAAATCTGCAGAGATGTTGCAGTGGTGAGCAGGATTATAATTTATTCATGTGAATATTTTTTACTTTACTTTCCGTCTTTACTTGGAAAGAAAGGTGAGATATATGTCGAATTTAAAAATTTATCAATAAGAGTTCTCTTTTACTCCTCATTGTTAAGAGACCAGTGATTATGATACAAAAATAGAGCAAAGGGATGTAGATTATAAATATATTCAGTACATTTTTGAATTGCCCCGTGTTTTTTTCACTAGAGGACAGTTGCACCATTAATTAAGAATTATCCTAGGAGTATCATTAAAAGAAGTTAAACAGGTCAGAACTTTATTATTCCAAAGATCTGACCTGTATTTGAGCTGTACAGTATTTGAAGTAAAATCACTGTTGCTAATTTTAGAATATTTAACAATAAGGAACGTGAGTTTTATTAAGGTCAATTGCCTTCTCCTGACAACTTTCTAAATTTGGAGCTTTTTGTACATTGTGGCTTGGGAAGTTATCACTGTGCGGCTGGAACACAGCTTGAACTTAATCTTTCTTCCTCAGGAAGGGAGATTCCTTCCTGTTGTTGAACTCAGGACCCAGGCTTCCTTCTCCAGGATGCTGATTTTGACTGATAGCACCTCACTGACTGCCTTAAACGCTGCAATACGCTGAGCTCAGCTAGGACCTTTTCTGGTCCCTCCTGCCCTCTTGATGAAGGGTATCCTGTGCGTAAAACTATTGCGCAGTAAGCGCTATGTCCACAGAGTACAAAAAGCTGGGATTGGTAGGTACTCTTGTGAATATGAAAATAAAAAGTTGCCTACGTCAATGTAGCTGGGAGCTACCAGGTGAAAGCTGAAGCCACAGACAGAATCAAAATATTGAACTTACAAAACAGGAAAAAAGAGAGAGAGAGAGAGAGATTTTCTCACAATGAGGCAGAGAAAAACATATTTTAGCTGACTTGAAACATTTTGTGTGGATTAGAGTATCTTATAATATATTTCTTACAAATACATCTGTATGAATTAATTCTTTCCTCTCATACCCACATAATGTATTGCCACAGTTAACAAAACAGTGCAACTTTTATAAAATTTAACTAGCAATTTTATACTATAATTAGTCCTTTTTAAATATCATTTTGAAGGGAATTGATTTAAATTCAAGGTTTTTGCAGGTAGTCTTACAGTCATTTGTTTAGTGACCATTCAAGGTTACAAGTGCACTGAAAAAAGTGACTTATGACTGTTTTTCACACTTACAACTGTTGCAGAATCCCCGTGGTCACGTGATCGAAAATTGGACGTTCGGCAACTGGCATGCAGTGTCTTCAGGTCATGTGATCACCTTTTGTGAATTTCTAACCATTTCTGACAAGCAAAGTCAATACAGGATTTACTTATCAACCATGTCACTAACTTAACTGCAGTGATTTACTGTTTGAGGAACATATATCGAAGCTGGTATATAATTGCTATATAAGAACAATTTTTCTCATTGGGTTGTATTAATAAGGTGCTAAATCTGTTTGTAGAAGGATCGTATGAACCAAAAACTGAGAAAAAATTCTAATCATTATTATGAAACAGATTTTCATATTCACTTTTTGAAACTATTCTAGTAAATAATTTATTGGAAGAATATTCTTGGGAATAGTATACGGTGAATAGTAATTGCAAAATGTTTCATGCAAGGCAAATTTTCATTTCAGAGTCTAAGCTATGTGACTAGGGATGCACTGTATCATGAGGTAATGCCATTCTGAAATATATTCATATCTATTCAAATAAACTGTTTTACAAAAGAACAATTATATTTGAGGAAGTCATTGTTTCAGATGCTTTTTGGGAATTAATCAGTAATCTGCCCTCTTTAACATGGATTGTTGCAGTCTTATTTTAACTTTGTTGTTTCTATTTATTTAATTGTTGTTTTTGGTGAGTAGTAGCAGACCAATATTTTAAATTCACTTATCAGATTATAAACTTATTTTGAATATTATGAAGATCAAAATGAATAAGTATGAAATTAGTAAATGAATTGCAAGATGCAGTTGCTTCCTAACATCTGCCAAGCCATGGGACCTCAGTCCTCATGCTGTATTTTACCACTGTCTCCAGAATTCTACAGATAAAAGAAATTTGGAAAATAACCTGGAAGAAGAGGAATGTTTATCTAATTTAGGATTTCTTAATTTAGCTTTTTCACAATAATTTCCTTAACAATCTGGCAAGCTCCTTAAGGATCAGTATTATTTCACACAGAGTCATGCATACAACACATATCTTGAAAGGGTTTTGATTTATCTGAATTACTTTATTACTTATTGAAGGACCATTACCTTTACAGGTTATTTATACAGTGAGACTTTTAATGACTTAAAATATTGTCTTTGACTCTGTTTATTAGAAGGCTTCTCTTAAAACTCTTAGGCAAACAAACTCTGGGGGTAATGATACTTCCTCCTTTATTTTCAAAAGAGTGAAGAGGGCCAGAGGACTACTGCATTCTGACCCCTTCAAAACAATTTAACAGAGGGCAACTCATGAACTTATGGAGGAAGTAAAACAAGGGAAGGAGAATGCCATTAAAATAAATAATCTTGCTTTTTCTGGACAGGGAAATGGGCACAAAGACCAAACATTTCAAGAGATTTCTTTCTATGCTGCTAGAGCTTGATACTTAAACATACATTCTGGAAGGCTGCTTTTACAGGATCTGGGGTAAGCACATGATCTTAGAAATAGGATGAATGATCTACTACCTCAAATTTATGAGGAACAAGGAAGAAATATCTAGCATTTCCAGTTATCCTTATACAAATACATTTTTCTTATTTGTAAAAAGAGGGAGGCACATTATGAAACAAAGACAATACAGAGAAAAATGGAAGTATTTTGCTTCAAGATTCCTCATCTTCAGTATATTTTATAAAATATATATTTCTCTAATAGTCCTGCTGAATAAAATATGATCACATTCGTCTTATGGATAATGCTAAGTCCACATCTAGCATAATACATATTCAAAGTCAAAGATAAAAAGTCAGACAATGGAGCAAAGTTAGATGATCTATCCATATAGAACACACTACCTCAATATAAGTTCCCTGTAGAAGGGTGCACTTCAAGCCTCAAAATGGCTATATGCCACACATCTGGAAGATGCCCAGATTTAGGAGGTGAATATACCCTAGACAGAGAAAGGGAAGTCAAGCATTTTTTAAAAAAGATATCTAGCAAAATAATGAATCAGCACAATAGTCCTCATTAGAGAGACAAGTAGTTCAAACCAAAGATAACTGGATGAGATTCTATTTTGGTGGCTGAAGACCTTGATCTTCGAAGTCACATGATTCAGTCAAGAGTGATATGTTTTGACCAAAGTATTATTATGATATGATCATGATATTCTTGAAGTTTGGCCATTATTGATTTGAGGTCTATGGAAGAGCAAATCATACCATTAGACTACTAGATTTCTGTTGGATTAAACATAATATATAGTTTTACTTGTTTGTTTGATTGATTTATATTCTATCTTTTATACAAGTGTTCAACACAGTATACACAGTTCCCCTTCTGTGATGTATGTTAATGATAACAATTCTAATAATAACAGAAGATAAAATTAATAACTTGAAAGATAAACCTCCATATCCTGTGAAGTTTCTTGCATGCTGTTAGTGAAAAGTAAAGCTTTAAAACAAAAGATATTAGAGCAAAAACAGAGAATAAGCTAATCCAGATGTGGAAGTGAAAATAATAGTTCCAAGGTATTAAATTCAGCATAATATGCAAAGATTGTAGGCAGGATGTAACACTTTAAAAGTGCACATCTAATGACTTAACCATTTTCTTTGATTTTCAGATTCAATAGAATGAAGAGACTTATGTATGTGCAGCACATGGCTAGGTCTTCATGCTTACTAATTTATGCAACACAACATAACAATATTGGAGGAGTGTTGTTTTGTCCCCATTAGTTACAGATGTTTGCATTTAGATTACTGGAGACATCTAATTGTTCTGAGCTAAAGCGAGGTGGAACATTCTACAAAATGACACTCGAGAATGGTAGAGATCAGTCCATCATGTCTCCCCTTGATGCCTCATGCCTCTTAGGACAATAAAATCAATCCATGCTATTCAGCAATAATTTCATTATGGGAAAGATATAGTAAGGCACATGATGTCCTTTGTTTCACTGATAAGTAGTTTATATATCTATGACATGTCAATATGACTTATTTTAATCTGATTTGGAATTTTAGCACTATAAAATAATGTACACTCTATTGAATACACACACACACACACACACATTATTTAGTTTAAAGCACATTATTTTACAGTCACAATGAATGAATCACTAGTATTCAGTTTAGATACAGTGGAACTAGTGCATTATTCATTATAATACTCTAAAGTAGCAGAAGCTATTCTTTGCATGAAAGATGCAAACCAGTGTAGTTAATAGTTAGACAAACATAATTGATATTATCTGCTTATTCTTTTCCATATAAATTTGTGTCCCTTTTTAAACCTTACATCCTATATAGCAGAATGTAAGCCTTAACATTTTGGTTGAAAGCAGACAGCTTATTTATCACTCAGGACCACATCAGGAAAGTTCTGTAACATGAGTTCCTTTGTCAGTGATAATTTCAGTAAGCTGACTTCACTTTTCAGTGGTTTCAGCAAGTTCATACATAATTCACAATCCTGCGTGACAGTAGCTTTCTGGGCAGGGAGAAAACCTGCCAACTAGAGTCATAGGCTGAACCAATTCACCCCAAAACATAAAAAGAGTGTAAAGTTAGTTGCAAAAATTAATATCTATTAATTTAATCGTGACTTAAAAAAGTAGGAAGAGATTAGTCTTTTTTGCCTTGTTCCGCTTTTGATCCTCTGGCATTTATCACATTTAGAAACTCCAGACATTCAGACAGGACTTCTATGGTACTACTCAATTTGGAGTTACAAAATTGTGTATTAGCCACATTCTTCTGATATTTCATCCCAAACTGTTGGATTAACTGAAGGCTTCATGTAAACAGGAGAGGAAAAACTACTGAGCCCTGTGACAGCTCACAAAAAAGGGAGCATGAGTGAGACCTCACTTCTCGCCTCCTCCCCCCCTCCCCCCAAACACTGACTGGAACTGATAGGAAGGAGGAAAATCAGCCCAGGTCGGCTTATTATTAGTAAACTACAAACATAATGAATAATTGACATACTAACAATTGTAGTTAGTAAACTATGCCAGACCCTGATGTTCATTTTGTCCCTACATGTAAATCAGCAGTGCCATCACAGGTCTCACAGTGCCTTCACACACAAGATTAGAGGCACCTTTACATTTCAAGCCATCTCAGAAGGTCTTAACAACATAACATGGATTTTTAATAAATTACAATTGCTAATTAACTTGTAATCTTAACCACTCTTTCTCCCCCCTCCCCAAACACACACACCCTTGCCTCATCCTAGTTTTCTATATGAAATTTCCCACTCATATAAACAGATGATGTTAAAACTGAATTTTCTCCCCCACCCTCCCATTGTACAAAGAGAAGATTGTAGGAATAGCTTTCAGAATCCAAAATCAAGGTATATCATTAAAAGTGAAAGGCCTCCAATCTCCTTAATATCCGAGTGTGCAGCTAGAACTCTGTTAGTGTCTCCACCATTTGTGTTTATGGAGTCAACAGATTTGTGAGTCTAAAAAGGTATGTATGTCTTCACTTAGAACCCATTGAAGCTCCTGCTACCCTCTGGGAAAAAAACCAAGATATTCCTGCCAGATATTCTGTCTGTATGAATTTAAAATATTAGATTAGTACAATCCAATATTGGATTAATTTAAGAATATTCTTATAGTGCCATGTACATGTTTGTGTTGTTAAAAGACATGATCTTCTATATTGATATATTTTAAGTTAGAATTTTGCATTCTTTTTTACTTTTCTCCTGTCAGGTCAGGCCTTTAATATCTATTTTTTTAAATAAAAACAACAACAACTATTTTTTCATTTTTTTTGTTCTTAGGAAAGTGCATGATGAAATGCAGGTGCAAAATTTTTCTACCTATGTATGGAAGGAAAATATTTTTTTTCTTCCATAAGGGAGCAGGTTGTATCAAGATCAATTAGGGCTGAGTTTCATCAAGCGACTCTGAGGAGGAAAAGATATTTTGCTTTCACTGAACTCTAGCTGAATAGAAATATTATTTATATGTGAGCTTATTATTTAAACAATTTCAAAAAAAGACCCACAGACCATATGTTTATACTGAAAAACCTGTGCATGGGTTTCCACCCTGTGAATTTTCAGTGACTCTGTTCGGAATTTTTCAAATAAAACTAGATCTGTGTGGGAGTAGCCGTCAGCCTGTAATATGGCATTAATTGTTTTCTTCAGATTTAATTATCTCCTCCTATGTCAGAATGGCTATACCCTTAAGTGAGATTTATAATGTATTTTTTTAATTAAACATATTGTTTGACATATTGCTATTAAACAGTAGGAACCACGGCCATTTTTGTAAAGCTCAGGAAAATGAGCTGATTTTCCCTTCCTCTGTCAATGATTTCTTTGATTCATTAACCACACTTCTGTTTCAATGAGAACATGGGAATATTTGCTCCAATATTCTTTAAAAGCTAGCTTCCCGTTTTTGTGGTTGCAAACGTGTGCTTTGAAGTGTGTGAATAACACATTTTGATAGTCACTTAAATGAGATGGATGGTGAAGAAATGTGATGAATAAATAAATAAATAAATCTGTAAATTCAGAGGTGTGAGTAATATTTGGGTGGGTAGCATTTTCTGTTTAGCTTACTGTGCCTCTTTCTCCACCCCAAAAGTGGAAAAATAAAAATAGTAAACATTTAAGAAATATGCTTAAAACATGTTCCAGGAGAGGGATGTGTGTGGAACAGAAATATGCTGGGACCTATGGCAAAGGGAACATACTTGGAACCTCTCTTTGAATCATTCAAGCAGCCACATCTTCACCTAATTGCTTCGGAAGTCGCTCCTGGCTGTCCCTGCATGTCAGATGTAGGCACAATTTGCTTACAATTTACCTTATGTTCTACATAAGCAACAACAAAAGTCTCATTGGAAAAATTCAGTAGCATTTACAAGTGGATTTCTATTCTGTTTCTTTTCTTTTCAGTAATTTTTAGAGATACAAAGTGGTTTTGGTTTTTGTTTGTTTGTTTGTTTGTTTTGTATTGGAAACAGAATCCTCCCTTTTTTAAACAAAATCTTTTTTGTTTTCTGCATCTTTCTATTCTGCTGCTGTATTATTATTTTTTATCAGTTGGTACATGGTCAACCCAAAATACTTTTTTTTCCCTCTGTGCTTATTTTTAGGTCTCAGCTTTGTCAGCTGCCTGAAAATTGACTGGATATCCTTCCCCCAATTTCAGCTGATGTAATGCATCCTCCATGGTGGTCTGACAGCATAAACATTGACAAGATTTTGCCATTCACTGTCTTTTAGTTACAGAGTAATTTTGCGTCCCTGGCTCTCTGCAAGTCAGAATGGAAATGGAGACGTCCAACAAGGCATGATGGACAGCCCTGCTGTGCGTAACTAACAGGTGCCACACAGATAGATTTCACTTCCCAGTGCCCAGTGTGCAGGGGCTGTCAGAATCTTTAGTGCTTTGCTGAGTGACTTCATAGTCCACAAGAAAAACATGTGCTGTATTCTGTGGGGTGCAAAAAGGACAAGTCATGACAGGCAGCCTTCTGTCCAAATGGCCAGGCACTTGGCTTATTTAAAGCATAAACCACAGACATTAAATCTACAAGGATGTAAGTCTTAATGGATCAAGCACAGCTTACCCTCGAGTAAACACATTTAGAATAGAACTACAAGATGATAGATGAACACATACAGACACACTTACATCACTTGGAAACACACGACCATCAACAGACATTACCATCAAAGCTTATTTATAGGTGGTTCTTCTGGACTGCATAAGAGCACATTAATCCTTCCTGAGCAACTACTGAAAAATGTGAATTTTAACCTTTAGCTCAATAGCACAAGAAAGAAAAGAACTAAAGAGCACTGCAGGGTTGAAAAGATTGTTTTGGTTTGCTTCTCAAATGCTACTAGCTGAACTGTAAAAACAAAAAGAAGACTAGGTTTCTCAGATTTATTGTTCACCGAGAGATTTTTTTTAAGTGCAAATTTTATTTCTCTTCGGCCTTAATGTCATGACAATGCCCTTGTGTATGCCTTATCCCACTAATTCCTGGGTTTCCAGCTTTGAATAGATGGACTAAACTTTCAGCTTAATCTCTTATCAGATTTATGGAAGGGAGGGAACCAATGTAAAGGTCTAAGTATACATGAAAAAGAAAACTCCATGCTGCCTGAAAACTGATTGTGTAAAAGCATGTGGGTGGATTTGGGAAAGCATCAAAGCTACAGTGAACTGTTCACCTTTGAGGCACGCTAGAACAAAAAATCCCTTCTAAGTTTGCAAACTCATTGCTTTTTTCCCACGAAGAAAACACAAGGAATTGAATATGCCCATTACAGTATGATGGCAAAGAAGCCAGGATGCTGGAAAGCAATTTGCTTGGTGACAGCTGTGTCTTTCTGATCTGATTCAGCAAATATATAGACAGAATGAACTTTCTGCTCAACTAAGTTTTTTTCAATGAGAGCAGAACTCAGAGGAAGAAAAATCAGATTAATACCTTAACAGAGTTACAAGCTACAAAGAAATATCTGACGCCTCAATCAGCTGTTCAACAACTCCCAGCATAGTGGCAGTGACTGAGCTGGCAGTGTCCATGAGGACTGGAGGTGTTGGAAGCATTCAACAGTGACTTTTGGTGTGGAAGTGACTGCAATAACCTAGCCACTGGTGGTGGATTCTTCCAGGCAACAGCAATCAGAGTGTTGGTTATTTTTCAACAAATGCTGGTGGGCTTCACAAGGCTGCTTGATGGTCAGCATGCAGCCGGGCACAGGACATATGTTGTTCAACCCTGCATTACAGCACCGGTGGAGAACACAAGATGTAGTAAACATTGTCAGATTACAACTCTCATCAACCCTGAATGCTGTCCACACTGTTGGGACTGGATTGTGTCTGGAGGACCACAGATTCTTCCCCCTGCTTTATAGAAACAAACCCTGAAAGTCGAAACTGCTAAATAATCCTTCAGAATGTTTATTTGGTGGGTTCAATTGAGCAAATCATTTCAATATAGCACAATAAATTTAACATTGTGATTAATTGGACCAGAGATGCTCAAAAGACGTTTAGGAATGGGGATGAATATTTACATTACTAAAGCTGCACTGGCGGAATACCCATTCTTATTTCAAAACACCCTGTCTTATACCAGAGTTCTAGTAGGAGCACAGAGAAAGATGCAGATTGCTTAAGACCTGCTGACAAATGTAGTGTGTATGCTATGCCTGTTCTGAACGTTGTTTTCAATTTTGGATCTGAAGTGCTGCATAACCCCAATCTAGAGTAATTACCACCCTCATGTTTGCTAATTATGCATATAATCCCAGCCAGAAATAGATATCTGGGGTACACCCAAGTCATTGCAATAATTTTCTCTGTAGAAACTCAGCTTGTCAAGGGGTCTCATGGGAAAGTCAAGGACAAGACTTGGGTGAGTAGCTTTTATTGCAGATACAAAATAGCCCCTAGTAACAACGAATATTGACTTCTACAGAGTCAAGAAATATTCAGCTAAGAATATAGCTGTATAGATATGTGTAAGCCCTGGGGTTTAAATTCTTTCATCATAAAGATGTCTTGCAACCTGTTTTGCAGGCTTAACTGTTTATGGTACTTGCAGCATGGTGTTTATACAAAGGGCTTGCCTGTTCCCAGGATCTTTGTTTCTCATCTTGTTTCAGTCCTTTCTATTTTTTATTGTTTGTTAAACTGTGTTTGTATTTCTCTACTATGATAACTTAGACCTTATACCATGCCTCTGTTCAAATTCACCTGTCCCTATCACCCTTCTCCATTCTTTTTTCATCTATGATCCTTTGTTATTCAGTATCCATAAAAATATTCACACTCTTTGGTCTGCTTTAGATTTATTTTTCCTCATTTTCTTTTTCTTTCTTTCTTTTCTTTTCTTCTTTTTTTGGGGGGAGCTGTGGAGTCCTTGAAGTCTTCTAAGCTTGGTTGTTTGCTTGCAGATGCTTCATTACTAGATAACATTATCAGTTATCATTGCTGAGTATGGGGTTTGCTCCCTGTTTATATACAATAGCTTGCCCTGCCAGTGTTGGTGGGAATATGATTTTCTTCTTGATAGTGCCTTGATTAATGTATTGTTTTCTGCTTGATTGTTTGTCTGGTGTTATTCCCTGCTTAGCTGGGTATTGCTTGCTGGGTGAGATGTGCTCTGGTCATTTTGTTGTATTAGCTTTTTATTGCCTTTTGAATTGTGAATAAATGTGGCTTATCTCTACATGTCTATTGATGGTTGATTTGTTTGAATGCCACAGATCCAGGAATTCCCTAGCAGTTTTTTTATTATTATTTATTTATTTAGCTTGGTCCAGGATGCTCAGTTTCCCAGGTGAAATGATGGTTGAGTTTCTATGTGTTGTGAGGTTAAGGGGTTTTCATGATGTCTTCTGGCTGCCAACTGGTATTCATAAATGTGTTCTGCTAGTCTTCTGCCTATCTATCCTACATAACAGCCATTAAAATCCTTATACTGCATGTTGTAGGTGACTCCTATTTTTTCATCTTGGGCTACTTGGTTTTTAGTTTTCCTTGCAATATTTGGAGACGTTTAGTTGGTTTGTCTGCTGTGGTGATGCTGTGTGGTTGTAATAGTCTGTTGGTAGTTTCTGAGATGTTTTTGATGTATAGCAGTACAATCCTTTTCATTTTTTCCCATCTTCCCATTTCTTCTGTAAAGCTTGTTTCATTTTCCCAAGTTTTAATTTTCTCTATGTCTGATGAGCTTTTCCTCAAATTAGAATAGAATAGAATAGAATAGAATAGAATAGAATAGAATAGAATAGAATAGAATAGAATAGAATAGAATAGAATAGAATAGAATAGAATAGAATAGAATAGAATAGAATGAGCTGGAAGGGACCTTGAAGGTCTTCTAGTCTAGCCCCCTGCTCAAGCTGGAAAACCTATACCAGTGATGGCGAACCTTTTAGAGACAGAGTGCCCAAACTGCAACCCAAAACCCACTTATTTATCGTAAAGTGCCAGGGCTGCATCAGCATTGTGGTGCCCTCAGGGGGGGCGGGGGACGTGGCCCACTGGATGGGTATGGCTGCAGTGGTCACAGCAGACTAGGTGAGCGTGGCCGGGGCCAGTCCCTCGCCATCTCTGGAGCATCCCCAGGGGGCCAACACTGCTTGCTCACTCACTTCCTGCCCTGTCACTTCCAAACACCATGTGCTCGCTACTCTGGTGAACTCTGCTGGGGCAATGGCGCACGTGCCCACAGAGAGGGCTCTGAGTGCCACCTCTGGCACCCGTGCCATAGGTTCGCCACCACTGCCCTATACCATCTCAGACAAGTGACTGTCTAGCCTCTTCTTAAAAATCTCAGTGATGGAGTGCCCACAATTTCTGAAGGCAAGCTGTTCCACTGGTTAATTGTCCTCACTATCAGGAAGTTTCTCCTGGCTTCTCTCTTTGATTAGTTTCCAACCATTGTTTCTTGTCCTACCCTCTGGTGCTTTGGAGAATAATGTGGCCCCCTCTTCTTTGTGGCAGCCCCACAAATACTGGAATACTGCTATCATGTCTCACCTATTTCTTCTTTTCTTTAGACAAGCCAAACCCAAGTCCTGCAGCCGTTCTTCATATGTTTTAGTTTCCAGGCCTTTGATCATCTTAGTTGCTTTTCTCTGAATTTTTTCTAAACTCTCAACATCTTTTTTTAAGTTTGTAATTAGTTTTTACTACACAGAACAAATAAGCACCAATGTTTATCTTTTGCAATCTGTTTGCAACTGATGGTTGCAAACATCACTATAATGTAAATCAAAGGTTAGTGGTTCAAAGTCCACAAATATGTGTGATCCCTTTCACTATTATTTTTCTTTCCAAGTTTCTTTCTTCTCTTGGTGCTTTGTTTTTATTTGATAAGTACATTTCTACTATTTCATGTTTTCTGGTCATTCCAGATAGAAGGATTTTATCCCAACTCCCAAATAGCCCATGTGAACAGTAAATGGCCTTATTGCTGAAATACTCAAAAGAAGCAATGCAAGGTCAGTCAAGTATAGTCTGGGATCCATATCAATGAATCAAAATATCTTTGGAACAAGAATAGTCACATATGGTCTACTAGATGCTAGTTAGTCAGCAATATCTATCATTCCTCTCTGATGCCCAAGCTGAAATTAGAATCATACCTTGCGAGCATTTACTTAGGCCCTTGGAGAGCAAGGATTTACTTTATTAATCCAGTTTTATTTTATTAATAAAATCCGGCAGCTTTGCCACTGCCGAATAGTGGCTCTTTAAATTTCTGTGGCTATTTCTTTAGTGTCTCGCACAACTAGGAAGCAGGAAAATTAATATAAGGTCTGAGAAGGCAAGTGAAGGCAGAACGAAGCTGTGAAGCAGGCAAAAGGATGGTGCCTCACACATAATGAGATCTTATTTTTTTCTTATAAAGAAAGACTTTTCTGTATTCTATAAACCTATACTAGGGAATCAAAAGTAGTCACAAAACAGAAGAAATTTCTAAGTTTAAATAGTAATAAATGTAGTATACTGAAGAAGTCTTGGAGAACAGATAAGATTCAGGGCCATTTGGGGGATGGGTTATCTAACTTGACTCCAAAATGACATGTCCTTCTGTTAGTGAAAGATGACTGAATTTTCTTTAAGCATTTGTGAACCTTTGACTCAGGAGCAACATGGCAACTATTTTAGTAAAAATAAAAAAGGTATTAAATCAATTAAAATGTGTACGTGTGTGGGAACATGCATGTGTGTTGTATTATATATATAATTTCAGTATCAAAGTCAATTAGATGCCTGGGAGAAAAGCTGCAGGATGGAACAATTATTGAATTACATTCTCTTCTGTCAGAGTTCATCATGGTATTGAGCCAGCTCACTTTAGAAGATGGTCAAGGTGTGTACGAAATCACTTAGATAACCAGTTTGGGCTGGAGTTTTGTTTTATTTTTAACCTTGTCTCAGAACTATTCTCAGACCACAAAATCAGCTTCTGATCCCCATTGAAAAGTAGGAGCTGTGATGATAATTAGCTCTCTAACTACTGACATGATGTGAAGATGAAATAACTCCTTGTTATTTGTGCTAAATGCAGCTTTGCCAGCTCTTTCATTTTGCTGTAGCATTTAATCACCTTGCCTGAAGGATTGTGTCAATCATGGGATGGTTGTTTTTTTTTTTTTTTGCCTCTTCATCTGCCAGTGTGAAACACGTCCACTCTAAATGGTTTTCCAAAGAAACACAACAGAGCTTACTGTAACCAAATATCACTCAATGTATTAACACTATTTATTTGTAATCTAGCTTTCACCTAGCTGATGCTTCCAGCAATTCTTATGGGAAATCTGTGCAGAATATAGAAAATCAATTTTCTGATTTATTTATTTTTTTTGCAGGAAAAAGCAATCTGGACAGAGCAGATATTTTCCAGAAACAATTTGAAGAATTTAGGATACCCACTTCCTACCCTATATAATATTTAAAATGGAGAGAAGGGGAGTGGAAGCAGGCTAGAAACCAGAAGACTGTGAGTTCTAGTCTTGCCTTAGGTGTAAAGCCAGCTGGGTGACTTTGGGCCAGTCTCTCTCTCTCTCTCTCTCTCTCTCTCTCTCTCTCTCAGTGCAAATCAGCTCACATGACTGTTGTTGCAGGGAAAATAAGAGGAGAAAGGAGTATTAGGTATGTTCACTGCCTTTTATATATAAAAATAATATATAACTATAATTATAAAAATAATAAAGGCAGGATCAAAATATTTAAAAAATTAAAATCACAATATTGGTGATTCCAAGGGATAGTTCACAGATGGTAGTATTTGTGAAATGATCCTTCCTTCCTTCCTTCCTTCCTTCCTTCCTTCCTTCCTTCCTTCCTTCCTTCCTTCCTTCCTCCCTCCCTCCCTCCCTCCCTCCCCTCCCTCTTTAGATTGCTTGATGCACTTTTATCAATGTACAGGTGCAGTTTGCAACAAATATGTACCGGATATTTATTTAATCATTTGATTTGATTTATACGGCCACTCATCCTCCACAGCAAGTCTGGGCAAACCACAAACCACATAAAACACAATGTTAAAAAGAATAAGCAAAAATATATAAAACCTAAATTGGCAACTGAAGACAAAATCCAATCAGCTATAAAATAATCCAGCAAAGAGTGCAACTGGCACACAGTTCAAAGTTGTGCAAAAGCCTTCCAGGTGATGACTGTCACTTGTTCCTGTAAAAGGAACCGCAACACCAGGAGGTCCCTGAAATTGCATCCCAGTTGTTCAGGTTAATGCACCGATTAATGCATTATGCATCATAATGATGGAAAATCACTGTATCCAAGACACCCTAAACCCAAAGCTATTCAGTCTTGCTAGGAGATTCTTTTTCCCATGCAGGCCCCCAGCCTCCAGAAACAAGACAGAAACCCCACAGCCTCACTTGGTCAGTCAGTGGTGGAGGCAGTAAAGATGAATCTCAGCATTCTGATAATACTTTATTCCGTGCCATTCAATGACCTCACCCAGCAGTTTCATATAGTTGTTATATAGGATTGGGAAAAGCAAGCAGCCCTGGGAGACCCTACAAAAACTGGGCTGTGACCCAGATCTACCTCCCCCCTCAACACCAAATGGAACTGAGTCAGAGAAGGAGAAATGCCCCCCACTCCTAACTTCTAAAATCAGTCCAAAAGGATATCAGATACTGTGATCTTTGCTAGACATTTCAAAACAGAATGTGTGGAAGACAGAGATGAGAGATACTGTGTGTATACAACTCCTAAACATGCAAACAAACTGTATCTAGTGCACTGTAACCACTATTAAACATGTGCTTACATGTAGCCCCTAGAGCTATAACCACATTATAAGCCTTAGAAATGTTGGAAAATTCAAATCAAACTATTTATCTTCCTCACCTTTGTTGCCAACACTGATTAGCAGAAGTTCTCCAGGAATATATTTCAACCCAGAATCCCTTAGTGGAAAACCTGTATTCCAATAGTAAGACTTACTATATCCACTTTCTCCATCATAATATAATGTGTGTGTGTGTGTATGCGTGTGTGTGTGTGTTTGTCTACCCATCTTTTTGCCATATATGCTTATTGTTGCACACAAAAGTTTAGACACTCCTGGTCAATGTGTATATTGTAATATATTTTTTTAAACAAGCTTTATTGGGTTTTTTTTTAATTTTACATCAGAGTGCTTGAGAATCCACGTGGAGATAGGGTGGTCAATCATCAAAAAAAAGAGAACATAATCAAACATATATAATTCAATAATTCCTTAAAAGTTCCTTCTCTATTTCCCTCAATTGCTATGACATAATCAAATTAATACGTTTCTAAATAGAGTTCAATCATTGTAAAAAGAATATCAATAGTATTTCACTCATATCAATCAAAATCCTGTTTTTAAGTTTAACTATTTTATAATTATCATTTTCCCATTTGGCCTAGAATGAACACATAATTTGCATTTCGGGTCTCCCAATTTCCCATAAAACAATAATTATTTCTAAAATATACATATTATTCCAACTGTTATATTTTAATACTTCCCAACTATATTCTATTTCCTATTCTACTCTATTTCAAATATATATTTTATAAATCAATCCATATCTCTAAAAGTCCCTCAATTGCTATAACATAATCAAATTAATACATTTCTAAATAGCATTCAATCATTGTAAAACAAATATCAGTAATATTTCACCAATATAACTAATTTACAATTACCATTTTCCAATTTAGCCTTGAATAAACAATAAGTTACATTTCAGATCTCTCAATTTCCCTCATAAAACAATAATTATTTCTAAAGTATACATATTATACCATTGTATTTTCATACTTCCCAACTATATTCTATTTCTTATTCTACTCTAAAATTTAAATCCCATCCACTCCCAAAAAAATATTTTCTTACTTCTTTTCATATCTATATTCTATCTCTTATTCTATTCTTCCTGTTTACCAATTCCATATTACCATTCCAGACCATAATCAAATCAGTAATTTTCATCTCAATAGTATTATCTCAAACCAAAATCTTAAGCCTTTTTAACCCTTCAGATAAATTTTTAATTCTCATTTTTGAATCTAATTCTAGCTTTCTTTTTGTGCCAAGCAGGTTTCCATAAAAGAGCCTTTAAATCATCAAATTTCCATATTTGATTATGTATATTCCTGAACAATTCAGTCTGATCATATTTCTTTTCTCTTTTTTCCAATACTGTCAGAGCTGTATAGTTCTTTTTGTTCAATGTAATAATTACTCATTGATTGTCCATATTATCACAGTTCTCCAAGTCTCGTATTTGCAAATCAGGTCCCATTGCTTTTGACTTTGTAGATATTTTAATGGAAATCCGTCTTTGATCATCAAAGTTCTCAGTAATATTTTTGTTCTACATTGCTTTGTTTTTCATCTCTTATTATTTGAGTTGTAGAGTAGTCAGTTGAAGTCTGGAAGTCATTTTGAAGTTTTATAATGAAAGCATCTAGTCTAGCATTCACTCGCTCATTGAATTTGTAAATTCTTCCCAACATACGTTTCCAAATAGATTGTGAATGGGATTCTTCCATCTCTTTAGATTGTATATGTTGCATGCAGGCCTCTTTAAAGTTGGTGTTCTTCCTCTGTTGTTCCTTGTGCTGAAAATTAGTAGTTAGTTCTGGAGCATCATCTTTAAAGTTTTTTCTAATATAAATTCAAAGCCAAACTGTAGGTAAATCTTGTATTTGTAATCCAAAAGAAAGAGCCAGTCCATATATCTGAGATAGCACTTTAAAATCAAGTTAGAATAATAGAAAAGAAAGCAGGGAGGGAAAAAAAAGGATCTTCTTGTGGTCAGATAGGAATGTCTGGGCGTGGAGCCAAGTCTGGGCGTGGAGCCAAGTTTAAGCTGAATACACACCAAACGAAAGGCAGTGAAAGTTCTCAACTTAACGCAGATACTTTGTTACTAATTTCAAGCAGCACAAAAAAAATGCCCAGAATGAGGGGGAAAAAGGTTTTAAACTGAACAATATGATTAAAATGGTTTTTCTAAACGTAGCAATAAATTCAAATAGATAGCTTAAAACACCTTATATATAGAAGGGGGGGAGGAATAAAAAACACTCCACCCCCCTCCCTAAAGGCTTCCGCTTAAGCTAAGACAAGTAGGCAGAAAGAAACAAAGTTTTTTCAGGATCCCCGAAATCCAGCAATTCAAATAGTTAATAAAAATTAATTGTTTTTCCAGCGCTCATTTTCCCAAATATCCGAACGCCGCTCTCTTAAAGTAGGGAAATAATTCCAGAAGCTTCTCACAGGGTACAGAGAGGGAAGGAAAGGTCTCACCCGGATCTTCCACGGTGGTTCTTTTTGCTTAGCTGTTCTTGTGGCTTTCGGCTGGAGCAGCTAGGTGATTGGCCATGTTAATGGCCGATCTTTTCCCCATCGGCCCAGAGGAGCTGTCTCGGATCACGAAGGGAGCTTCCGCTCCCTCAGCAATCAATGAGTGTCCTCCCCAGCGGTAGTCGCCCCTCCAGGGTGACTTTCGACCCTGTCCAGGGTCTACCGGCGGGGGGAAACCGGTCAGCGAAGAGAACGGACTCTTTGCACGACCGCAGGTGCTGCAGACCGGAACTGGAAGCCCTTGTATATTGTAATATTTTGAATCTATAAATAACTGCACATGAATAATGAATATGCATTCAAATGTTCAGAAAAGTATGTGCCATACAGAGATTGTAACAGTTTCTGTTCACTTAGTGTCTTGTTGAATTTGACCAGCAATTTCTAAGCTTGTGCTGCAACCATATCTGAAATATGTGAAGTCTCTAAAGTGACCACTGAGGTAAAGAAAGAAGCCTTTTCTTCTTTCTACTGCTTTCAGGTTTATACCTGTCAGCTTCTGAAAGGGTTTAGGGGATGAGGAGATGTAGCAAGGTATTCTGGGAACCAAATAAGATAAAGAAAAGAAACAGGTTGAGATAGAAGCAAGAGGTAACTTTGTTGTTCCAGCTGAGATATTGATCTGAGCTGAAGGGAAGGAGGAGGAACTTTAAAACCTCTCCTGCTTTTGATGGAAAGGTGGGGTTTTTTTTAAATCCCAAAAATTAGTTCTAAAGTTGTGGTATACGTAAAACAGTTCTACTGAGCTTGATTATGTGAAATTTGATTTCAGTATAGAAAGTAAATTAATTAATTTTACAGGTAGTCCTCAACTACCAATTGAACACAATTGGCACTGGAACTTCTGTTGCTAAGTGCTGTGGTCACTAAGTGAGTTTTATTTGATTTTACCACCTTTTTTGCCAGAATCTTTAAGTGAATTTGGCTTTCTCCATTTACTTTGTTTGTTAGAATGCCCAGAGAAAGTCGATCACATGACCCCAAGATGCTGCAACCATGATAAATATTTTCCGGTTGCCAAGAACCCAAATTTTGATCACATGAGCATGGGAACTCTGCAACAGTTGTAAGTATGACAACTGTTCATAAGTCACTTTTTTTTTAGCATTGTTGTAACTTCAAACAGACATTAAATGAATGGTTGTAAGTCATGGGCTATCTGTACACCTAAAAAAAAATCCCTTGAGTTCTGGGCCACTTCTATTTAAATTAATCTTCTCAAGTGTTTCCCAATGTAATGCTTTACAGTTCTGTTGGAGTACAATTCCGTCCATTCTTAGAACTGCAATCTAAGATATGTTCTAAGTAGTCTTCTTTGTGACAGCAGCAGGAAGACAGCATAAATCTTCTATTAGAACTTTATTCAGTTGTCACAAGACACATCTGACCAGTAACCTTACCACTGATTGGGTTAGACGTTTAGTTTACCTGCTAATTCTTCAGTATTTAAGACATTTAAGCCCATATTATGAACGTATACAGATTACTTCCACATTTAATCATCGTTATTGCCAAAGAAATCCTCACCAAGCAAGATTACAATGTATTTCTCAGCAATAGAATCTATGTGGTAATTCATGTGGAAAAAGTGACAATTTCAGAATGGATTTAGGCAGCAATCACTTTTTTTCATAATTTCTAGTTAAAGACAGGTTTTATAAGATGGGAAAGGGATGGAGAACCTATCCAGATTTTGTTCTTTCCAGATGTTGCTGAACTACAGCAATCCTAACCAGTATGGCTATTGTTGGAATGTATAGTTCATAAATATTTGAAGGATGAAAACTATCAGAGGCATATTGGTGTTTCTGTATTAGTCCTGTGGGCCCAGTTGATCCCCTACGGTCTGGAACAGCCTATAGCCGGTCTTTGCTGAATGAGCAAGACTGGCTCCAACAAAATCCTCTAATCTTATCATGTATACACAGAACTTTGAATCTAGTTTTGTCTGAGAAAGATTCCCCAAGGGATAAAACTGGGACAAATGATCTTGCTGAATTTTCTGCACTGAGGCAGGTTATAGGATAGGATTCAGGCCAGAATCAATTCCTGCTAATTTATGGCCAGGTCTTGATTGTTGGGTTGTATACAATTCTTGTTAATAATAAAGAGAGAAAATAGATATATTAGTACAGCAATTCTGCCAATGAGAATAGTGGTAGTTGCCAGACTGATTATCAGTTTGTGCCAAAGCAGTCACAGATGAAGTCCTTTGGGATAAAGATATATTTAGGAATAGCTTAATACAGATTAATAGCTTTGGATCTAGATCAAATTTGTTGATCTACAAACTACATTAAGATGAGTGAAGTACATCTTCACTCTAAGTTTACATCTCTTTTTTTATGGCAGTTTAATTATGGAATAAATGCCCATTGCTTGTAGCCTGTGTGACAAGCTATATTTGCATGTTTCATGTTAACTTAATTAAATAAATTATCTCTTCATTAACAAGTATTATCTCTTACATTCTTGCTTTTTCCACCTACAGTCACAATTAAGATTCAGATTAGTTTGGTTTAGGGAGTTACTCCCATAGCTACCCTTCTATATACATCTGTGATCTGTAATTAGACTGTGAACTATATAACTACAGCTTTGGCTCTTCAATTTTTGAAACACAATACCAGATCTCCTAACTCCTACCAGGTCACAGTTTAACTCTAGCTTTCCATAACTTTCTAGCTTTATGCTAGAGAAGATCAAACAAATTTATTTCATTTCCTTCATAAATGATGAAGTCTTTGGAGACAATGTTCCCATGCTCTGGTGTCACACTTCATTTTGTCTGATCCAAATAATGTTGTTGTTAATTTGATTGCATTTAATGAGATCATGAACCACATCCAAAAAATCAGTTTGATTTATATGTGGGCCAAATGCCAGAACTATTTAGAAAACTCAAAATGTTTCTCCTTTGATGGTGAATTAACACTGTAATGGCTAGATGGGCTT
This sequence comes from Azemiops feae, assembly GCA_023970755.1. NCBI lineage: Eukaryota > Metazoa > Chordata > Lepidosauria > Squamata > Viperidae > Azemiops > Azemiops feae. Next base: position 1,942,243 of record JALGBA010000269.1, on the reverse strand, counting down.
CATATGCAAAAGTCACACGTGATTTCATTTCCTTGGTAGAAAATATTGCATTATATTACATGTTTCTAGAGCTTGTAAAGCCTTCCTTCAATGTTTGGTAGCCTTGTTTATGTAACTCTTTAATTGGTTTGATCAGGTAAGATAATTCATTCAATTTGCTCTATCAAAAAAAAGTGCTAATTCAATACTGATTTCATTCACACATACAAATGGTAGTCTAGGCTTAAGCAGATTAATTAAGTTTCAACCTGTAGATTATGTCTTCTGGGGCAGGATTGGGGCCCCTTTGTGCCATTTGACTATCAGCTTTATTTTATGTAATTCTCTTGCAACTTGTGATAGAGTCAAGTAGTGATGATGCTATCTGTTCAATTGTGCCTGATTCTTGGTGATTCTATGGGACCAGTTTTCTCCACATTTTTTAATCTTGTATGGCTTCTATCAGTTTTTCTATGCTTCATCTGGGTCAGATTTCACAGTATCTAACCACCATGTTTTTTTGGAAATGTTGTTTCCTTTTACCACTGACCATTCAGATAACCATTCAAACTCAAGTACTATAGTGGGCAACGAAATAGAGGAAGTAATTAAAGGAGAAGAAAAAAGCATTTTGTAAGGTGAATAGATTTCAGGTGGATGGTGCAAATGGAAATAGATTAAGAAAGAGAGTAAAACTCTCCACATGTCTCTAACTTTCACTGAAAGAAGTATGAAAAGAACAAGATATCTGGAAGAATGTAAAAGAGGAGAGAGAAAAGGAAATTGTTATCAAATACCATTTTTATGTAATCCCTACAAATTATTTCCAAAGAGATTGAATTAATCCATACTGATTTCAGTGGGGCCAAATTAAAGTACTTTATTTGTGAAGCCTATCCTTAATTTTGTTTTTCTTCAACATTAATAAGAAGACCAAGAGAGATTATCCTAAATATGTTGATTGCCAAACAAAAATGGCATACGTTTGTCTAGGATAAGTCACCCATCAGTACTAATTATGAATTACTGATTAGGATCAGTAAATTTGTATAGGAATTGAAGTCTAAATTATCTGAAGGAGACTAAGAACAGAGATGCTGTTTTCAGAAACAGCTATATGTTGGGGGTACATATTCCTTAAACCAGAAGCTATACATGAAAGAGTATATGGCAGTAATTCATCAAAAAACCAGAAACCTTAGAAAAAAGCACATCTGGATGCATTTGATTGTTTCGGGACTCATGTGAAAACTTCATGAATCATGTTACAGATTCTTAGAGGATACAATTAGGACCTGTCATAAATGTAGTGTTCAGTTTAATTTCCATGGGAGTCAGTGATTTTCGCTTCCCTTTTCCACCCAACCCAGTATTTAAAAAAAAAAAAAAAAGCTGAATCTCATCCAAGCATTCTATGTTTTTAATCAAATTCATTCCAAATCATAAATTTCTCATCAGCAACTAGTGCAAAGGCTAGGCTAGTGCAAAGAAAATGGGGAAAACTTCTGGTATGAATTGAAACCCAAAGGGGTAATCATAATGAAGAGTTATCCCCATCACAAAATAGGAATGGAATTTTTATTCTTACCTTTGCAGTCTTCCAGGAGAGCTGTTTTATAGTTATTTCTGCCTTCTACAGTCAACACATGAACATAATGAGGATTCCTGGGAGGATTATAACAAGAAACTTGGCAGTAATTTGTATTTCTGCATTTAAAAGACTCTGCTGATTTCATTTTTGAAATAGATATTATCTTAGTTTCTTACCTGTAATCCCTAGTGCAGGGCCAAAATTTATACACACATAGACAAACATAAATATGTGTGTACAGATAGTTAGAGTGGATAGATATTATGCAAGCACTATGAATTCAATGAGACTTACTTCAAGATCAATAAGTCAGTTGCTTTGATTTTGTTTGGATAGAATTAAAGTATCCTTATAGGAAAGAGTGATTAGGTTCATATTGTATATTCTCCTACTGCAGCCTGTCGTAAAATATGCATCGTAAATTGAAGACCCATATTCTTAATCCTGGTGTAGATCCATAGAAAAGCATTATCTTACCCAAAAGCACCATTGTTTCTTCCAGATTTTCACTTTTTTTTTTCCTTTCTCTGTTTCCCCAAGCAGTCTTAATGACTATCTGGAAGATATCAGCCTCAGGCATTAACATTTCAGATCATCAGTTCTGAATAGACATTGTACATTCTCTCACAAGATCATTGTTTCTGCACACCTGTTTCAAAGTACTCCTTATGTTCGTCACCTCAGAAAACAAGATCTGATCTCAGTTTCATGAGTTCAGTGCCTGCAAACCCTGAGCAACCTTCTTCATGGGCTGAACAATACCTCAACCCTTGTTTTTATTTGAAAAAGGGACATTGATCATATATAAAGAGCTGTCAAAGAAGTGTCTGTTTTCTTTTGCTTAGGTAAACAAAGACAGGCCCTTGTAAACAAATACATCAGAAGTATGGAAACCACAAATCTATGAATCGTGATTCACAAAATATTTGCATCTCATTAAAATTCTTTGCAAACAAGATCACATAATCTCCAGCTACTTTTGACCTTATTAAACTATCCAACAACTATCTTTCACTTATATTTAGGAAAGCTTATTTTCCATTTTTTATAAAACCAGACACATCATTAGAAGCTAAATCACAAGACTACATCTGATATACTTTGGCCATGCCATGCATGCAAATTCATTGGAGAAGGCAATGATGGAATGGTGGAAAGAAGAAGGGCAAAGCAAAAAACATACTGGATTGATAACATCAAATCTGATACAGAGTTAAACATCCAACAACTGAAAGAAGTTGTGCTTGACAGGATAGCACAGACAGCACTTGCCTATAAAGTTGCCAAGAGCTGGACACAACCAAACGGTTAAAACAACAATGGCATTTTCCATTTTGCAAACTTCTTTCCACACTTTGCTACCTTATTCTAGTTGTAGCTCATTATAATCATAGGTAGAAACCATGTTTTTATTTGGTACTGGATCAATGTTTGGGAATTATCCAAGTCAGGGGTGTCAAACTGCCGGCCCACGGGCCGGTTGCAACATGCGTAGGCCACGCCCACCCCAGCTCCAACAATGTGAAAAAAGTCATGACATGTCACGTGATGCGGCGAGTGTGACACCCATGATCTAAGTGGAAATGATCTTTTCTCCAACCTCTCTCTAGGTGCTTGCATTCTGAAGGTGCATGGGCATTGATGGTGCATGTACATTAATCATATAGTTACATTATTGTATTGTTATATTTAGGGAAAAAACATCATTCAGTAATAGAATGATTCCTTTGTTGAAGGTCTCAAGATGAATTCCTAATATTGCCTGGTGGACTAAGGGAAGCCCAGGGCAAAAACTGGCAATCAACACACAAACTACTAACAACCCCTTGAGACATTTGCTATATACAGTACTTAGATTTGACTCAAACTGACTGCTGTGTTGAGTCAGACAGTTACATTATTTGCTGTAATCAATACAAGTTTCATTGAGAAGGTGTAGTTAACACTAAAACACTTCTGTCTATGCCTCTATATAGCTACCAGCTCTGTGGGCTGACTATACTCACTCAAAATCTTATTTATATTCTAAGGTGGAGAAATGGAACTTGTCATATAATAAAGCATTACTTGCCTGACAAATCTGTATATTGAACTGAGTAGTTACAAATGTTGATAACATCAACAGTATTTACCTACCTGCTGTTGTCATTCAACTAAACCCATTGCTAGCTTTTTACATTTCTCAAAGCACCTATAGCAAGTCTCTTATTTTGCACAAATGCTCATTAGCATCAGCATAGCACTCACAGTGCCCAGTTGGTTGGCAGTATCTAACAAGCCTGGAGTACTCCCAAAAAAGTAAGGAAAGTTAGGTTTTGTGAGTACTTGGATGGGAATCCACCAAAGAATTTTAGGGCAGTAGGCCAAACTATGAAATAAAACAAACGAACAAAGGAACAAATACAGAAAGTAATACTAAATCACTCCTATATATTTTTAACATTTGCATTTGATATATGCTTTGCCCTGAACAGCTAGTTTTCAACTTACAACCACAATTGGGGCTGGAAATTCTAAGTGATGTAGTTGTTAAATGACTTATGCCCAATATTATAATATTTTTTCTGCCATGGCAATTAAGCAAATCAGCTTGGTCATTCAATGGGTTATTAAATGAATCTGGCTTCCCCCATTTTGACTTTGCTTGTCAGAAGTCCCATGGGAAGATTGCAAATGGTGGTCATGTGTCTCTGGGAAGCTGCAACTATCATAAATGCATTCCAGTTTGCCAAGTTGCCAAATTTTGGTCGTGTGACCATGGAAATACTGCAAAAATCATAAGTGTGAAAGCTGTTCATAAGTCACCCTTTTTCACCATTGACATAAATTTGAACAGTCATTAAACAAATGTCATAAGGTGTACCTGCTAGCATAACCTCCTTCGTGATTTCCTTTCCCATAGGTGAGTAGTTCCCTGACATACACAGAACTTGCTTTAATGTCAGCAGATGTGAGGACATTTCAAATCATCATCAGGAACCTACAATTTAATGTTAGGGATTTTTAAAATCAAGTATATAGGAAGAAGCTAGGCATGGAAACAGAAACCTTTAAAATCTGCCATAACTACATAGGTACATGTTCTTAAATACCATATAATTTGTGAACTTATACTATATGGCGGGGGGGGAAACAGACCACTGGAGTCTTTGAGAAACTACTGCCAACAGAACACTTATGTTGATTGGAAGTGAAGCTTGGGAAGAAATAGAAGAAAGTCTTAAAAAACTTTTGAAATGTTTAGGATTTGAAACAACCTCTCATTATGGGCATATTGTTATTTCTGCAAAAGCAGCATTTCAGTCTAGGCTAATCAACAGATCTCCTTCATTTTTTTTCTGTTTACTAGGTACAATAGAAAATTCTAGTGAGCACATATCATTACAGGTATATGCACCCTTGGTAATCCTCATTATCATTTTCATTTTCATCACTTCCTGGTAGGGAACTTATTGAAATATGCTTTACATGGATTTACTCTTGAAGACCACCTGGAAATTACAACTGGTCAAGAATGTGGCAATTTGTACAGTTCTGAGCTCCCCTCCTGTTGTCCATGTTGCACTGCTTCCCAGTTTCTTTCTAAGTACAATTCAACAAGCTGTTTAATATCCTGTATGACACAGGGCCAGGTTATTTGAGGCACTGCCTCTGCCTGAGGGTATCTGCCATTGCATTAGGCTAGATAAGGGAGGCAGGTCACATCCCTTAAGTGACACCATCTACTGGGGTCTAGAAAACATGCTTTCCCATAACAGCCCTGCCCCTAGCCTGTAGAATAGCCTTCCCCCTGGGATTTGGTAGCTCCCAGGAAAGTCATGAAGAGCTGGCTTTTCCCTTAAGCACTGAGATAAGTCATGTTGAATCCTGAGGATTGTATGAATTGAAGGATTGGAGATGGTGGGTCAGGTGCTTGCTCTCTGTGGTTTTTCTTCTTTGGGGTTGGGTTGTTGTAAGCAGCCCAGAATTGTGTTTTATAAGATGGGAAGCCATATAAACCTTATGAATACATACATACATACATACATACATACATACATACATACATACATACATACATACATACATACATACATACATAGATATCATAGATCAGGAAATATGATGTAGTGTGTCAAATAGCAATTTTTGAGAGTTAGGATGTTTATCCTTAAGTTGCCACACTTAGATATATGTGACTACTATATAATCAATAGAAGAAAGTTTGCAGATTTCAAAAAAGCATGTACAGTTTAACATTATAGACTTGTGGGAAGTCATCCCCCCCCCCAGAAAAGGAAATATTAAAGAGGCAGAAAAGCATGCCCAGTTTTTCTTAATAGCCCCAAGTCTCCCTCCCCCAAAGCAGAAACCAGCTCTGTAGAAACGCAGATGTAAATAATCCAGGAAGGTTGGAGGCCCTCAGCTAGAAGCTTAGGAAGACAAAGACACCTAAAATCTACATACCCCACCCAAAGTCTAAGACAGGACATAATAGGATTAACTCACAGATGCCAAAGGGTACATTCAGACTCAGGTCAAAGTTCATGCCACAGGAACAACTCCAAACAAAAGGCTCCAGAGGGTATAAAAAACCCCTCCCTACATGTGCTCTCTCTCTTCCTGTCTGGCTCTCCTCTTCAATAAACTGCAACCTTCTTTCTAAAGCAGTCGCTTTGTTTATTCCCAGCTTGGATTGAACCATGATGAAGACTTTTCCTTCAACAGACTAAAGCATGGAACATTTGTAATGACTAACAACAAATAATAAAAATCACTGATGTTCTCCATGCCTCTTCATGCAGACCACAATATGGCCCAACAGCAGCTGTTACAGTAGGAAAACAATTGTGTCTTTCTGGTTTGCCACCATTTCATTCCAGTAAAATACACTTTCTTAAGTGTATTACAGATGACGTTAAGGAAACTGAACAGATGTTCTCTTGCCAAGTATAGAGATCCAACATAACAGCCTTTCCCAACCTAGATGTGTTTTAGATGAGTGAACTTTAATGTGTAGAATACTTAGCATAGCTTTACTGATAGAAGTTGAAGCCCACACATTTGGAGGGCTTCACACCAGAATCACCTTGCCCAAGTTCAAAAGATATATTTAATGCAATGGTTTTTCATTTGATCTTATAGAATACTCAGTCTTGCTTTTGTTTTTGTTTTTTTGAAGTAATAAGTGTGTCAATGGCAAAACATGCAATAGTTTATTGCTTGAAATTACTTGTTATAAACAGGGCAAAAAGTACCACCCTTTTTCATTGTTTGAACACTTGTTTTCCGGCTAGTTATGTCAGAAACAAAGCATTTATTAAAAGGATCACTGTAAAAAAAATTCATCTCAGTCTACAATTTTTTCAGTAGATCACAGTCATTAAAAATGCTTCTAATGTTATTGAAAAAAAGACCATGTAACACTATTCAAAGGTTTGTTTTATCATTGTTTGACAATTGGTGCAGCTTTTAAGCACCTTTTCAGCATTTCTGTACATTGAATGAAACTGATGTTTATTAACTGACTCCAAGTTTTTTATTTATTGGCTATCTCACAACTAGACTAACGATTTGAAGCAGTAGCTGTTTGAGTTTAAACAGAAGGGTTAGGAAATGTTTTGAAGTGGGATTTTACCTGAGTTTTCCTGGATCATCAATAGAGAAATATTTTGAGAATGAGATTTAGAATAGCCTATAATACTAAGGGACAGGGGAATTCTTTCTCTCGATATGTGCACTTTGTTTTTCTGGATGGGGAATAATCAGTAATTGCCTAGTTAAGTTCATAAGATCAAAAATAAATAATAAAATGTAAGGCAGGTGGACAAAACCATTAAAATGAACAGAAGAAAAATGATCTAATATTTGTCAAGCACATATTTCAAAACAGAATTGCATGCCAAGTTTCCAATGAGGATAAGAAAGATACATGTACAGCCCCAGTCCTCACATTGGAAAATGAAATGTCTTCCAAACTATCTTTGCAGATAAGTTGTAAGAGCAAGTGCTCAAGGGGGGGGAGACAAGAAGGTGAAAGGAGTAAAGTCAGGAAGAGGTCACCAGTGCTTTTCTAAAGTAATATCTAAGATTTGCCAATTTAAGTACTGGCAAATCATTAAAACCAGAACAAGTTTTTCCTCTTTACTGACAATGAAAGGTCAACATCCGGTAAGAGAACAAGATAAGATAAGATAAGATAACCTTTATTGTCATTTTTATACTGTGGGTCCAACGGCAAACATCAAAAATGAAATTTAGTTGCCCGCTCTCAAAGTGAAACACATACATGACACACACCTAAACATACTATGAACAACATATGTATAGACCCACATCCCTACATATACGTAGCAAATAAATATTAAATACTGTCCATCTTGAATATATAACGGAAGGAGGAAGCTTGAGAGTTCGCAAGGTTAATGCTGTATGGAATGAAACTATGGCTGAATCTGGATGTTCTGCTATGGATACCACGAAGCCTCCTCCCAGAAGGTAACAAGGAAAACAGGTCGTGAAGAGGATGTGTACTGTCCCAGATAATCTTACAGACCCTGCTCAAGCAACGCTTCTGTGCTATGTCCTGGATGGGAGGGAGAGAACTGCCAATGATCTTTTCGGCCATTCTCACCACTCTCTGCACCGTCTTCCTGTCTGAAGCAGTGATGCCTCCAAACCAGACTGTGATGCTATATGACAGGATGCTTTCGATTGTCCCCCTGTAGAAAGTGGTCAAGACAGGGGAAGGAAGATGTGCTTTTCTCCTGCGGCGCAGAAAATGCAGGCGCTGCTGTACCCGCTTCACCAGTTTCTCACTGTTGAGCGACCAAGTCAGCCTACTCGTTAGCTGCACACCCAGGAATTTGATGCTGGTAACCATCTCCACCGGTGAATCATTAATGCACAGAGATGTGTGGCTGTGCCTGCCTTTTCTGAAATCAACAATGATCTCTTTGGTTTTTCCGGTATTTAAAACTAGGCTGTTTTCCTTACACCAGTTCACCAACCCCTCAACCTCCTTGCGGTAATCTTCCACCTTGTCATCCTGAATAAGGCCCACTACTGTTGTATCATCTGCGAACTTCACAATATGGTTGGTGGCAAACCTAGCACAACAGTCATGGGTCAACAGGGTGAACAGCAGCGGACTTAAGATGCAGCCCTGAGGATTCTAAAAGTGAGCCATGGGCTAAAGGGTTGGTGTTGTCAAAAGAACTTTGGATTTCTGGACCATGGTCTGCACTACCTCCATGATGGACTTTTGGCAAGGGACGGGCTGCACCTCACAAAAACTGGGAAGAATGTTTTTGGAAAACACCTGGCTTAACTTATTAGGAAGGCTTTAAACTAAAACTGAGGGAGGACAGTGACCAAACTTTAGGATCTCTAGGACCCAATTACAAGCAAAACTCCCTAGAAAACAAATCAAATAATGAGGCAAGGAGGGATGTCAAGGAAGACAAACTCAAACACCAAATAGGAGACATGGGAAGCATACCCAAAGTCAGACATAAAGATCTCAAATATACAAATGCACAAAGCTTGGGGAACAAACAGGGTGAACTAGAATTATTAATACAAGGTAGATATGGTATAACTGGAATTACTGAAACTTGGTGGGACCACACCCATGAGTGGAACACACTGATAGAAGGATATAAACTGTTCAAAAAAACCAGACCCCATAAAAAAGGAGGTGGAGTTGCACTGTATGTAAAAGACCACTATATTGTTACAGAATAAAAGAAAAAAAGAATGACATTGCCATAGGAATATACCACAGGCCACCCAACCAAGCTGAAAAAAATAGATGTACTTTTTGCTAACCAATTAACAAACATATGTAGGAAACACACTACAATAGTAATGGGAGACTTCAATTACCCTGATATTAACTGGAAGACTAATTCTGCACCAAGTAAGAAATCGAATAGATTCCTGACCAACCTAGCTGACAACTTCGTTGACCAAAAGATAGAAGAGGGAACTAGAGGGACAGCCATACTGGATTTAATTCTCACAAACAGAGAAGAAGTGATAGAGGGAATTGAAACTGCATGAACCTTGGGCAAGAGTGACCATGTCATACTGGAATTCAATATAATGCAAACACAAGCAATAGAACATAATGATATCAGAGTCTTATATTTTAAAAGAGCTGATTTCAACAAACTCCAAGAGAACTTGGGAAAGATTCCTTGGATGAAAATCCTAAAGGGGAAAACAACTCAAGAAGCTTGGGAAACTCTGAAAAATATGATCATAAAAGCCCAATCTAGCACAATACCACTGAAAAAGAAAATAAAAAAATCTAACAAGAAACCAGTATGGCTGCACAAAGATCTCTCTGATAAACTTAAAGACAAAAAGAACAAGTACAAAAATGGAAAGAGAGATGCATAACTAAGGCAGAATATCAGCAGATAGCCAGAATCTGCAAAGAAGAAGTCAAAAAAGCAAAGGCTCAGAATAAACAAAGACTTGCAACAAAAATCAAAGATAATAAAAAAAGTTTCTTTCAACATATAAATAACAAGAAAAAAATCAAGGAAACAGTCGGTCCACTAAAGAGAGAAGACGGCAAGGAAGTAACAGGCAGCAGAGAGAAAGCAGAGCTACTTAACTTATTCTTTGCATCAGTCTTCATACAAAAAGAAATTATAGCCAAACCTACCAAAAACATACCTGAAAAACACTAGAAATAAAAGTTAAAATAAATTTAAAAATGCTAAGAGAACACTTGTCTGATCTTGATGAACATAAATAACTGGGACCTGATGGACTACACCTCAGATTTCTGGAGGAGCCGGCAGATGTCATCTCAGAACCATTGTACCATATCTTTCAAAAATCCTGGAGCACCGGGGAACTACCAGAGGATTAGAAAAGAGCTGATGTGGTTCCCATCTTCAAAAAAAAGGGGGGGGGAAACAGATCCAGGAAACTACAGACCAATCAGCCTAATATCAATACCTGGGAAGATACTGGGAAAGATAATCAAAAAACAGATCTACGAACAACTAGAAACATACAAAGTTATAACTAGAAGCCAGCACGGGTTTGTTAAAAACAGATCATGCCAAACCAATCTTATTTCATTCTTTGATCAGGTGACTAAATTGATGGACCAGCGGAATGCTGTGGACATGGTATACTTGGACTTCAACAAGGCATTTGACAAAGTAGAACACAACCTACTTCTTGGAAAGCTTTAAAAAGGGGGGATAGACAGCATCACCATCAGATGAATTTTTAACTGACTGACAAACTGCACTCAAAGAGTAGTCCTTAATGGTACTACTACATGGAGGGAAGTAAGCAGTGAGTTACCACAAGGTTCTGTCCTAGGCCCAGTACTCTTCAACATCTTCATAAACGACCTAGATGAGGGAATAGAAGGGGAACTTATCAAATTTTCAGATGACACTAAACTGGCAGTAATAGTCAACACTCTAGAGATGATAGGTTCAAGATCCAGAGGGATCTTGACAGACTTGAACACTGGGTCCCATCTAACAAAATGAAATTCAACATAGAGAAAAGTAAGTCTTACACTTAGGCAAGAAAAACCAAAAGTACACATATAGATTGGGTGAAACCAGGCTTAATAGCAGCAACTGTGAGAGAGATCGTGGAGTCTTAGTGGACAATTAGATATGAGCCAACAGTGTGAGATGGCAGCCAAAAAAGCTAATGCAACCCTTAGTTGCATTAACAGAGGGATTCAATCAGGGTCACATGAGGTACTCTATAAGGCCACCCTATAAGGCCTTAGTAAGACCACACCTAGAATACTGCAACCAATTTTGGTCTCCACACTATAAAAAAGATATTGAGACTCTAGAAAAAATGCAGAGAAGAGCAACAAAGATGATTAGGGGCCTGGAGTCTAAAACATATGAAGAATGGTTCCAGGAACTGGTCATGGCTAGTCTAGTGCAGAGAAGGATTAGGGGAGACATGATAGCAATGTTCCAATATTTGGGGGACTGTCACAGAGAGGAGGGGGGTCAACCTATTATCCAAAGCACCTGAAGACCAGACAAGGAATAACGGATGGAAACTGATCAAGGAGAGATTCAACCTTGAAATAACGAGAAATTTCCTGACTGTGAGAACAATCAACAAATGGAACAGACTGCCTTTAGATGTTGCTGGTGATTCATCACTGGAGTCTTTCAAGAAGAGACTGGACTGCCATCTGTCAGAAATGGTGTAGAGACTTCTGCTTGGGTGGGGGGTTGGTCTAGATGATATACAAGGTCCCTTCCAACTCTGTTATTCTATTCTATTCTATTCTATTCTATTCAATTCTATTCTATTCAAACAGAAGGAATTATTGAAATAAAATACTGGATAGCAAGCTAAATAAATATCTAGTAGGGTTTTTGTTTGTTTGTTTGCTTGCTTGCTTGGTTTTCATTTTGTTCTGTTTTTACAACGAAAAGGCACCTATTCCATAGTAATACACATGAAGATTCAAATAAAGTTCTTCCATAAGACTGTTAGGTTCAGGGCCTAGGCTTACTTACTATAGCTGACTCAGCAGGCCTGGACTCAAATAAATCATTAAACATGAAGTAACCCTCCCATCTGGCTTTTAGCAAATTACTTTCTCAGCCATTGCTTAACCTATTTCACAGGCTTGCTATCACCAAAAATGCCTCCCTGGAGGAAGAGGGGAATAGAAATGTAAACATAAATAAAGATGTATAAACTGTTTTCTGTGAAATTAGTTCATATAAATAGTTTGAGGACCTCTATTTCAATTGAATTGCTGATAATGTAGGATTGTCAAATTGGTGTTTCTTTGTTATAATTACATTGTGGGAAGAAAGTCTTTTTTAAAAAAAAAAATCAGAATTAGTTTAGAATCAAAATTTGCCAAGAGGCAAGAAAGGTCGATGAACATGTGTGGGAAGGAATACTCCATTATGATACAATGCTGAATAGTCAAGTGAAATTGCCAAACAGGATGCACACAATACAGGCTTGGAAAGGTATCAAGACATGTGTATGAAGATACCTTTTGTACTCGCTCAATTTTTTTTTCTTCATGTGACACACTAGCCACACAAACAGGAAAGTCAGAGAGTGAGTAACAGTAGGACAAACTAGGCATCATCTACCTTCTTAGATATTTTGGATTATTTCACATTTATCTTTGTAGCTGTAAGGCAAAGAGGTTTACTGATGGCAGAGCTATGGAACATTAACTATATTAGACATTTGTAAATCTCCACTCTGGTAGTTTTAGAACCCCAAGGAACTGAAAGTAGGGCACATGAATTTCCTTCATAGAAATGGGGTAAAAATAGAGCATTCCTAATTTTATTGATTTTCATTTTAAATTTATGTGATCTTCAATGGTTCACTTCTATGTACACTGATTTGGGAATTATGCCAAGGGTTTTCTTTTGAATAAATATGCATGAGATTGTTCCTGGAATAGAGAAAAGTGACTATAATCCTAAGAAAAGGGTTGGAGCAAGAGACAAGAGATTCTCTACTTACTTCCACTTCTCCTTTTGGTAATGCTTTAGTTGCAAAGTAGTCCAAATTTTTATTTATATTGTGAACTTGAAAAAAAAGAATGGGTTTCAATAATATTATATCAAGGCTCCATAAACAAACTAAGATGGAACTGGAACCCAGTTTAGGCACAGATGGACGGGAGGTCACGTAGAGGGATAAAGGCCAAAGAGCCAGAGACAAGTGTACGAAGGACTGGTGGGCCAGAAATAGATTTTTTTAAAAAATAATAATAATAATTTAGGGGTCTTAATAGAAAGCAGCAGTTAAGAAGGAGGCTGCCTAATCACATTTAGCATACTGACTTAGGAAAGTTAGGAATTCCTGCCCTCTAGGAAGATAGAAGATTAGGTATAAGGAAACAGGCCTTTTCCATGGCTACCCTATTCTATGCAATAGCTGGTTACCAAACCTTGGGTGTTCCCCTTATCCTTGCTTTCAGGAAAGTGATCCTTTTTTCATTCCTCTGAAGGTTAAGCTTTTTCTTTCTAGTTTTAGATCTTTTAACTCATTGCTATTATTGTTGTAGATATTTTAGCTATTTTTTGATTTCACTTTTTTCTTTCTTTTTCACTTCTCATATTTTAAGACACTTTGAGTCAGGAAGGAAGGAAGGAAGGAAGGAAGGAAGGAAGGAAGGAAGGAAGGAAGGAAGGAAGGAAGGAAGGAAGGAAGGAAGGAAGGAAGGAAGGAAGGAAGGAAGGAAGGAAGGAAGGAAGGAAATCTGGTGAATTCCAATTGGCTTTAAGACAAAAATATATAATATTCAAGCTGGAAAATCAGCTAACTCTGTTTAGAAACCTAGATAACCTTCTTTCATGTATGATGAGCTTCTCCAATATGTCATCCTCCATAAATATTGAGATTGCAGATTTCATAATTCTCAAACAGCAACAGGATCATCATAGAGGCTCTCTGAGAAGCCATAATGTTCACAATTCAGAGAAGATGCTAGTTTCCAGAAGCCCTAATTGACGATCCTGTTACCTATGATCTCATAGTGAATATTTTAGTATAAATTGTCTGTTCACCGAAGTAGAATGACAGCTCTATGTGCATCAGAACAAATCTAGAGTAATGGTTCTCTGAAGTAAAGAATAAGAAGGAGTTTTTATATATCAAAGATTATTTAATTTCTTCAATATAGACGCTTTCTTCAACACTGATTGTGGGACAACTGCTCCTAAAAGACAGAGTGGAAAGGCAAAGAACAGACCAATAGTCCATAATTCCCTGCTGTAGCAGTATGTTCCCACTTTTCAGCAGCTGCCATCTAAAGAAACTGACTCATTTGGCAATGGTACAACTAGCCTATGTTTGCATGTGTTTATGTAGAAGAAAGGACCTTACCAAATATAAGTCAGAATTAACAATGATTCATTATTCTTTTTTTGTTTTTCAGCGACAATTTCCAGGTTTATAAAACATGAGACTTCACCTAAAGTATACTTAAGCCAGGGTAAAAGAAAAAAGAAAAAGAACTATAGCACACCATTGTTTTAGTTTTCCTTTCTTGTTCCTAGTTCCTGAAGCTAAGTGACACTACACTGAGTGAAAACATAAGGTTTGTTCGTGGCATTTGTGCTGCATCCATTGACTCCATCAATTTTTGAAGAGTAACGCAGGTGGCCATGAGGGTATATTCTGCAGCCAGCATGCTCATTAGGATCCGGATGCTAAGCACAAGCAAAGCAGCATTAAAAGATCATAATGTCCCTGCTTATCCTCTGGAAATTACTTACTGTATAGGGAGGTTTTATTGTCATGACTCAGCTACTGTGACAGATGATGGCATCCACAGGATTTCAGCACTAGAAGGTAAAAAGCTGGTTCTATATATGTGAGCAAATCTACTAAGGACATCTATGTCCTGGAGACATTTAAGATACTTTTCAATTGGCAGATTTTCACAAGGGAAGATTCCCCACCACCACTGATATTGCCCCTCAAACCTCAGTGGAATTCTATATACCTCAACTCAGACCTAAGCCTCACTAATTTTAATGTAGCTTTTTCCAGGATAAGGGAATATCATATTAATGCTAAATGAAGCAACCCTGAGTTCCCAGAGAGGATTGTTAAAAGCCCCTGATACCATGAGTTTCTGTCTGGTATAAGTAGTCCCTGACTTGCAATCATAATGGAGCCCATAATTATGATCATAAGCCACAGCAGTTGTTAAGGGCTGTAACCATGTGAAGACACCTGATTTTACTATCTTTTTTTTGCAGCAATTATTAAGCAAATGCAGCAGTTGTTAGATGCATTCATTATAGTCAATGGAAGTTTTTTGGTGGAAACTGGCAAAAAAAAACCCACCAAACAACATGTGGCCCCAGGATGCTACAAACGACCGTAAAAATGAGCCAGTTGCCAAGCATCCAAAATGAGATCATGTGACCACAGGGGTGTGTACAGCCATCAGAACTTCAGAATTGGATTGTAAGTACCTTTTGGGGGGGATCTATCATAACTTTAAGTGGTCATTAAGTGTCTGGTTGTTAAGAGAGGACTACCTATAATGGAGAACAAGAGCCATAGTCAGAGAGGCAGATCTTCAGTTGCAAACCTCTTCAGTGTGGTAGAAAGCTCTGCTTGCCATTAATGAGCTGCCAGATCGACTCTTCACATGGAGATGACAGGAACATTTATGATGGGGATAGTCCAAGGTGGCCATGGTGTATTGAATATCCAGATTCAAGGCCAGTTAGGCTAACAAAGGACATCTGCCTTGAGTTATCAAAAGCCTCCTGCAATAAGTGGGATAGACTTTTCAAAGAAAACTGTTCAAAAAAGTCTTCAAGGAAGGGATGAGATGTAGCCCCACCACTCATATTAATGTGTATGTGATTTTGCAACATGTATCTCCTTCTCCAGACCCTTGAGAAAGGAATATGGGGCATTTTTCTGAGTTCTTAGATCTACCTCTGAGTAGAAATACAAAGAACTTCACTATCAACTACCAATAAGTGGACTGAAATAATTCTATGAGCAGCTGACAAACTGCAACACTTTTGTGTCAATACATCAAAAGCAGATATGTAATTGAACTCAATTCGCATTCAGTTGCAATACTATTTCAACAATATATTTTTGCTCACATAAAAGTTTCATACTAACTATAGAAAATAAAACTGACCTGTCAAAGAAAACATCAAGCAAACAAATGATGCTTTCAGAAATTGTAGCCACAGACCACATAATTTTGAGCAAGTTGTGTGTTATAGGACTATCAGTGAACTTCAGCTTTTCAAACTCTAAATACATTTCTGCAAACTGGTATTCTTCAAGTCTCCTGGGATGACATCTTCCAAAATTCACATCAAGAATGTTCTAGATAGTGTGCTTTTAACATATCTGGAAGGCATCAGGCTAGGGGACAAAAAAGTAGTTGAGATATGAAATCAGTCATAAAGCAAGATAATAATATGAAATAATTGAAATAGAAAGAATGTTTTTCACAATAGATGGAAGAGTACATAATTGCAACTCTAATCAGGATTCTTGAGTACTAACCATCTAGAACAGGATTACAGGATCATTTAATAAACACAATAGCAGAAGTATATTTTAATGTAACCTTATCCTTTTAAAAAAAAACTTTGTAATTCTTTGGACTGAGTGAATGCTATTCCAGATTATAGAGTCTAGCCTTTAACTTCAGTAACTTCAAAGAATCATTAAACATATAAAGATGAGATAATAGAATAAGGCATACTAAAATAGCCATGTCAGTAATTAACATCAAGATGTTATTCCACTGTTAAGAAGGAAATTTTGCTGGCAAATATTCAGATCTATGAAAGATTTTGTGCTTAAGAGATGTCCATTATTCTATCATGGAATATCTCAACCTCACAAGAGACCCTGAGTCATGCTCTGATATTGTCTAAGCCTTAAACATGTCAAACTCGCGGCGTCACATGACGTCGTGTGACGTATCTTGACTTTTTCCCCATTGCCGGCAATGGGATGGGCGCGGTTTCAGTATGATGTATCCGACCCACGGGCCAGCAGTTTGACATGCCTGGAAAGCAAAAAAAGCTTCAAGATGATGATAGAAGAGGTTTTTCCAAGAATGTCCACTAGTATAGAACTTGTAACCCATCATATTTGATGGGCATCAGACTGAGGAAAGTGCTTCAGATAATATTGGATGAAAGTGATTCTATTTAGTCAAGACAGTGAGAGTTGAGAGTATACACAGTTCTTGCATGCAGCTATTCTACTCAAAAGACAAAAATGATGAGGGAGACAACAGGAAAAGGATACAAACCTTCTACACACTTGGCATATGGCAGTTCCTTGAGTACAGCAATGCTTTTGATCTAGTCTGCAATCCCTGAACCCCTTCTAGGCAGTCCCCAGTGTCCTCTCTGAAATCCAGCAGTGTGATTGATTGAAAATAATTTTATCCTAGAATGCAGAATATGCCAGAATGGCTGACAACTTTTATCGCTTTCCCTCTAGTGGGCTCATCTCTCATCTCTTCTGCAACTTGTTTATTGCTTTAGTCAGAGTAGGAAATTGCTTTTAGGTCTTTTCCTCCCCCCCCCTTTTTTTTTTTCTCACTCCCTCGCATAAGGTAAGTCACAGTTTAGATAAAAATACATAAAAACAAAGAAAGCAAATCCATCTGTTCTTCCCCCTACCAATCCTGTCTTTCAGGCAAAGCAGCAACGTGGGCTGTGCTCTTTACAGTCTGAGCATATAAATGCCACCAGGTTTACACGTTGATTCTGATCATCCTTCCCCAGCAATTGCAAAAAATGATTTGGAAATGAAAGGAGGAGGAAGTGAGTTCAATCTAGTTAAACAGAGAAGCATCAAATGGTCAGCATGTCAGTGTTAATAAATCCTGCATATCCTCACACATCAGCAAAATGTGAAGTTTATTGCAATTTGCTAGCCTGCCAACTATCTCTGAGAGTGAATTCAAACAACTGTTCTGAAATGGTAGTGCAAATACTGTACACTATCATGCTTGATATATCACATTTTTAAAAAAAATTATCTATTTTTATTTACTCCACTTAAATACCACTGAACAATAAAAAAAATCACATTGGTTTACAACCATACAAATAAACAACTATACAGTTAAAAGTTAAATCAATAAGTACCATTTTTTATGAATAATAACAATCATTAATAAAATTATACAGCCAGGGTAAAACAACAAAACAAATCAATTAATTTGAACATAAAGGACAAAAATAGGTTAAGATAATAATAGTCAAGAAATCACCAAACTCCATGCAAAAGTTCAGTCTTAAGCAATTCTGGAATGCCAAAAGTGTTAGGCAAGCCTTAACTGAAGGGGAGTCTGTTCCATTAGACTGGAGTCTCCACTAAGAAACAGCTTCTCCTGGCTTCCATTACTCTTATTTAACCAAAGTGGGATATAACCAAAAGCCTCTTCTAAAAAGTGTCTACTGGACAAGCCTATTCTGTAGATTTCAGGAATTAAGATGGAATACTTGCTATTCCTTTGGCAGATGGTGGGACTTGGCCAATCTTGTTTGGACTCAGAAGCTAAGCAGGATCAGAGATAGTTGATCCTTGGAAGGAAACCTCCAGGGAATATCTGAGTTGGAGGTGAAAAATAATTCCTGACAAGTCAAAAGAAAAAAAAAACTAGATTAGGGCAATGGCAAATTATATTGCTGATCAAAACAAAACAAAAATTACAGACCTATTTGTAATGTCATCAGGAAGCAAGCTCAGTGTAAAAAAAACCTTTATATTAATTATCTTCATACTTATGCCTTATGCAACTAAGAATTATTAAACAATTAATATTATGTTCTGAATGTTATAATGTGTGTACACTAGGAAGTGTTATTGATTTTAGTATGATCCTACCTGACTTGACTGTATAAATAATATTAAAAAAATAGGATACAAATTATTAAAATAATTTCTGCCAAGGTTGCTATGCTACACAGTCTCTGTACAGCTTAGTTATACAAGATCTTAATATATATTTCAAAGGTTTTCAAGAGGGATACTGTATAGAACAGAGTTAGCTGAAGCCTGAGTTGAATTGAATCACATTGTGGAAATTCCATAATTCTCCAAAAATGAAGCAGGTTTTACTTAAGAATTATTAGATGAAATCTTTTTTTTCTTTCTGTTTAATTGTGTCCAATTCTGCCTGGACAACTCCTTATAGTTTTCTTGGCAAGGTTCGTCAGAAGTGGTTTGCCATTACCCCCTTCCTAAAGCTGAAAGTGACTGGCACAAGGTCACCCAGCTGCCTAAAGCAGTACTATCCTAGTTTCTTGCCTGATGCCTTAATTTTCCCCAAACTGCACAAGGTTTGCAGAAAGATTGGAGAAGAGATTGGGGAGGAGAGGACACTAGTTTGTGTTTGCAAATATGGAAAGTAATTGGTATGGAAAATAAGGAGAAGAGTTACAATTCTTTGGGAAGGTGGATGAGTCATATTAGACTCTAACACAACTAAGAAAACTATTGTTAATTAGTCTAGAGCAGGGGTGTCAAACTGCCGGCCCACGGGTCGGACGCGTCATGAGGAAACCGCGCCCACCCCATTGCCGGCAATGGGGAAAAAGCTCCGATTGTGCGACACCATGTGACGTTGCGAGTTTGACATGTCTGGTCTAGAGTACACCGTGTACTATCCCTTAACTTTGCCTAATCTCCATCTTTTCCAATTAGACTCCTATGAATCAAACGGGTGGTGGAGATGCATCCCTAGGGAATGAAAATAATTTCAGATGTACAGTAGGGAAAAATAAGGAGCACCACTAGTTTAAAAGTATGGTATTATTAATTGTCCCTGTATAAATCTTTCATCAGCATTATCCTCCAGATAAGCTTACAAGTCCCAGGGTTCCTTGCTAGGAGATTGAGGTAGGCTGCTTCACAGAGAAAGCTAGATCAATATAAATGGCTACCTTTCACCTGCAGTTATACTGTCCCCATGATGATAATCATTCTGAGTTATGCTCCAACAGAAGATGTGACTTTGATGTTAGAATGGCTGTGTTTAAAACTGATATCAAATAATTTGCCCAACTGCTAGTTTTCCTGGGAGCATACATATAACTCTTTAATTGTGCAGCTCATCACAACATTAGGAACAGCAATAAGTCCCCTAGATCAGACTTCTAAGGTCAAGCCTCCCAGATTCTTCCACATCTGTTGTAACTGACTGAGAAAAAAAATAAAACCTGCTTCATCTTTTCATTTTGGGGTAACCGTAGAAACTAGAAATAGATGACAGACTTGGTAATATTTTCCAGAAAAGTGTTCATTCTCTCTCATTCTCCAAGTTTCACTTGCTGCAGCTGTTACCCATTACTCGTGAGTCATGACTAACGTCATACACATCTTGTCTCTTTACCACAATTGGGGAGGGGGTACTGAATAGGCCTCAAAGCAACGAAGGAAAGTTCTATCTATTTTCCTGTGGGATGCAGGCCACCCACACAGAGGCCTTTTATGCTGACCATTTAAAGGACAGCTGCTCCTCTGTGGGGTTGCCACCATTTACTTGTGACTTTCCAAGCTGCTTTGCAGAACGTAGTGCACCAGCTGTAACAGGTTAGGGTGCAATGATAAGAAAATTTTTCCTATTGCTCCACTATCTGTTCATTACAATCTTTTCCTATTTCAGAAGATTCTCTGAGTAAAACAAAAACAAAAAAAGTGGGGGGGCATGTCTTTTTTCATCTGCCAACAATGTGTCCTGTATATTGGCATAGAATTTGATTCCCTTTTTCTCATGGTGGTTTCCCAAATGACAAATAGCTGTTGTTTTGTCATTTTTTTAGTAGAATTCAAAATTCTACTAGCATTATTGGTGAATAGGAAACTTAGATATTTTTCTGCAGGCAACAGGTTAGTTTTTTATTGGAGGGATTTTTTTTTTGTTGTAGTTATACCTGGTGCCTGCCCCTGTATAAAACAAGATCTTAATTTTGCACTTAATTTTCTCCCTCTCATCACAGAGTCTTTGTTTTCTTCATAGACTTTCTATGGCTCCTAACCTACCAGCGCTTTTCACTCTCACCACTCAGAAGGTAATTAGCCTTACCTTGATACGATCAAGTTTCAATCTGGACTGGCTTCTATTTACTGCTATACTGGCCATGCCAACATTTCTATTTTTCAAAAGCAGTAATCCAGTGTAGAGAGGTGATACGCTATAATGTTGGACAAGGACTAGGTTCAAGTTCATTTTCATGTCTGGAAACTCTCTGGGGTCATTTAGGGCTTTGGATAGTGAGATCAGAGGCATATGCATTTAATAAATAAATATAATTAAATAATCATTATATATATGACATGTTCAGTTCATTGTATTATTAATCTACTGAATAAATTCTTATTGTTATGGTATTAACATTAACCTGTTATAATATTAACATTAAATGAAATCAATACATATATACATACATATACACAAAGAGTGAAAAAGAGACTAGTAATATATCTAAAATATAAAGACAAATAAAGAGGAGCAAATGAATATAGCATTTTGGAATGAACTTGAATTGAAAGCATCTGGAATTAAATAAATTCAGATATAGGATTCAGATATAGGATTTTTAATAACAAATTATCTGAAATCTCTAATATGTTACAAATAGGATGGTGGTAGGATGTTTGGAAGTAAGGGTTCAGTGGTTATTTCTCCTTTGTCTCCTTCTCTTAGTCTATCCACACACCCCAATCTTTCCCTCCAAGGAAGCATAGAACTACAATAGGGCTGGCAGAACAAATCATCTCTAGCTTTATCAGTAACAATATCTTTATCTATTATTAATGTGAAGGGGAGAAGGCAGGTAGCTCTTTAAAAAAAACCTTTGCCATTTCTACCAAAGTAATTCCACAGAAAGTACAGAGTTTTACAAATAAATTTATAATAGTTTAAAGAAAAAACAAAGCAGAAGACCATTAGTACCATTAAGAGATACTAATCTGGGGACAAGGCCTCTAGATTTGTTCTACTATGGGCTGATATAATATGTCAACCTCTTTTTTCAGCCACATCATCATAAAGTTGCCTTCACTTCACATGCAGCCCAAAAGTGAAAGAAGTTTAAGTCACCCATAGTTACTTCAATTTTGACGTAAGATTCTTCCTTTTATTCTTGTATCATCCAAAAGCCAAAGTGCATACAATCTGTTTGCTTTTATTTAATACTTTGCAGGGAAATCAGATGGGTTCAGTGACTTCAAACAAAGATAACAAGATAAGGAGAATGGCAGGGACAGCAAATTCCATATGTCATCAGCTTATTGCTGAACCTTTGCAACCACATACTTAGGACTTCTCCAGGTGATCTGTCTCCAGCCTGGTCCTTCAAGGCTTCCTATGTGACACCCATCACTGATGTCGGTGAGTCCATTCACCTCGCTGCTGGTTACCCTCTTTTCCATTTTCTTGCCACTTTTTCAGTAGCATAGATTTCTCCAGAGAGATAAGACTTCGCTTAATGGGTCCAAAATAGAATTCATTTGTGGTGAAAGGCTCTATGTAAGTGCTTAGTATATACATGACCCTTGCTCTACCTTTCTCATCAATTAGACAGCTCCCATTTATTTGTGCTAATGGGAAAGAGCACCCCATGTTCTCTCAAACAGTATTCTGTAAAAAGGAAAGTTGCTGTTTTGTAGTGATAGTCAACATAAAAGCACTCAGGAAAAAACTAACAAGCAAGAATAAGTGAATTGCAAGGTTCAGCTTCTTGTATTTTTTAAAAGCTCATTATCATTGTCCTTTACTGTCTGCTCCTTTTCTTTATGCATGTTGTTGTGCTACCTGACAGGTTTCTATGATTTCTCCCCCTGCCTTCCCCCTCCCTCCCCACTTCACAGCAGCAGGTGCGATAATTACAAGATGAGCCGTGGGAATTTGGCGTTTATCTGTTTGCCTTAATTTCATTTTTACTACTTCCTCCCTTCAAGAAACCAAGTCATAGATAGAGGCCATAAACTACCAACTTGTGAAACTCTCCTACTCCTGAAAGGTGAAATGATTTACATTTCCAATCAAATGGAAAGAAAATAAAACATTCAGCAGAACTCCAGTGGAAGCAATAACAGCTCCCAAGTGGATTGGATTCCTTCTTTAATCTTTACAAATCCATTATTAAATATTAAATTACAGCCTGTAAAAAGAGTTTCCTGCACAACCCAAAATTAGATCAGGTCAGTAGCATTAGATCTCAAATTGCAGCATGTGCAAAGGGTTTTGTTTTTATTTATTATTTTTCCTTCCCTTCCAAATCTCCTATGAAAAATCAAGCTCTAGAGCAGAGTTTCTCAGCCTTGGCAACTTTAAGCTGTGCTGGCTAAGGAATTCTGGGAGTTGAAATCCGCACATCTTTGCCAAGTTGCCAAGGTTGAGAAACTCTGCCCTAGATGGTAGCAATATGATAATGTTTATTTGCAAGAAACAAATTGTTGATGGCATTTTTTAAATCAGATGAGAATGAAAATCATTAACACAGTTCCATAATATTCTTCCAATGTTCTGAAAGATTCTATCTGAGTAAAAATAAATTTTTATTTCTCTAATTCTCAAGATTCTTTTAGAATTCCTTCAATGTTTCATGGGGAGAAAAAGTGCTAACAATGATGCTCTTTCCCATTACTTACCTTTCTGTGTCCTGATTTGGACATAAGAAGCCAAGACAGGCCATTGATGAGTCACTGATCTCTGCAGGGGTAAAACAAGTTTTGTAAGAGACAAGAGCATTGCTTTAACTTTGAAGAACACAATCAAAACTGCTCTTTCTCCCTGATTGACTCCATATTTGTGATAGCTTTTGCCAAAAAAATATATAATAAAAATCAGTTTGCTTTTCTGAACAAAAATAAATACTCTGAACATTCAGCATTTATTTTAAAAGTGATCAGTCGGCATCCTAGGCTGTAAGGATTGCTTCAGGAAATCCCAAATGATCTGTGATTTAACTAGATTAAACAAAAGATTAATAGGATTGGCATTGATCTTGGTTATTTATCTTCCAGGGGTATGACATCAGCATTTCATTGTATTAAACAAAGATTATGGGATAAGTCAGTACAGGAATTAATTGCTGAAGCCAATGTGTCACATTCACCTGTAACTTTTGGAATTAATTACAAATACGCTTTTCAGCTCTCTAAATATCTGAATAGTTTATATTTAAGTAAATAGAGAATAGCCTTTTCAAAAGTCAGTTATGCTACATGGTAGATTTGAAACAATTCCCAACTCTCAAAGATTTTGTCCTTATAATGGTATTGACCTTGAAATAGTAGATCATATTTAATTGTACTATGAATCTTGTAAGAGATTTCAATAGGAAATTTATGTGGTCTATTTTAAAGGCTAAATCGGGAAGAGAAACTTCTGACTATATTAAAATTTTACTTGCAAATAAAAATCCAAAAACAACAACAAATATCCAAAATAAATATTCACAGCAGTCGAGATACTTAGCCAGCTAACAATAAAGCCATGAAATGGGATCCTTGGTGCATTCAGCACTCCAGACTCAGGAGCACAGTTAGGTTTTTAAAGCCTTATGGAAGGCTAATAGGATTGGACCGTTCTAATCTCTGAGAGGAGCATGTTCCACAGAGCAGTATTTTCTTATTGCAGTTTTAGTTTTTTCTGTTCCTACTTTCTTTTTCACTTTTCCTGTTCTGATTTACTTTATTGGAGTTATTATTATTGTTCGTAAGACTTTTAATAAACATCATATTAAGAAATAATAAAAACCTGGAGAAGGCAGATCCAGAAAGCGAGGGAAGCCAGGACAAAACTGTAATTTAACTTAATGAGAATGTAATTACATTAATATAGCTAATAGTATTATTACTTCATGTTTTATGTTAAGTTCAAATTTTCAGCTTTTGAAAATGCAGCTCTCAGATTCATTTTCAGGACTTTGGTCAGGGAAATCCATTTCTGGAATTACACTTCTGATCTAAACATTATTTTGTCAATAACTTCACCTGATACTGAATCAAAATGGAGTTTATAGAATCATCAGACAGGGTGTTCAGTAGCATCTTCATTTGCAAATGACGGGGAAACTGAATTTGAGTGAAATAATTTTTAATATAACTCCAAGAAAACATTTACCTAAGCCAGAAGCATATAAAGTAGAATTTACCTATGCAAAACAAATGTATTTGATATTGAAGTATCTACACAGTGCAATTTTTCATTAGTTAAAGGAATTATAAAGATAAGCAAGATTGTACTTGCTTCTATCAGCTGT
Source organism: Azemiops feae (assembly GCA_023970755.1). NCBI lineage: Eukaryota > Metazoa > Chordata > Lepidosauria > Squamata > Viperidae > Azemiops > Azemiops feae. The sequence goes on along the minus strand of JALGBA010000269.1, from coordinate 1,916,908 downwards.
AAGCCTTTTAGATGGCTCAGGCAATAAACAGTAGAAGATCAATAAAGGCAACAGTTCTTCATAAGGCTGTATGTATGTAAAATGTTTTTGAAAATGTACTTCTGTTTTTGAAAACAGTACTTCTGTTAAGAGAAAGCTAAAGAAAATGATGTACTAGTTTAAAGAAAAAGGATGTTTATAAAAGGAAGAAAAAAAGATACTATTCTATAAGGATAGTTTGGAGGGTGGGGGCTAAATTTAATATTGAAATTCAAAGCCTGTATGTTAAGAAGCTAAAGAAAAAACAAGTATTAGAAAGTTTTGATTTTAGAAAAGTACTTAAAGAAAATTTAGCATTTTTCTTTTTAAAAAAGGAGGGTGGGGGGGGGAAAGTACTTTTTCCCAATAAGGTCAAAGAATTTGAGAAATGTTAGAGCTTGCACAGTCTTATCAAGTGAGATAACCCAGGAGTAAACACAGTAAACAGTGGTCTATATTAAATGGTGGTTTATCTTATACTATCTACAATATCATACATCAGGAACAATATACATACACATGCTAATACAGCAGAATCTAACACAGTTACAGCAGGAAAGGGAAGAGAAAGAACACTTCAGCGGAGCCTTCCCTTTATACAAAGGCTCTTAAAGAGACACAGACCCTGCTGAGTCATTCCCATCATTACATCTTAAATCTTACATTACATAAGCCGGTTAGCTGTTAAATCAATACCTTGACAAGAATGTACACAGTTAACTTTGTTAATAGAAATGGTGCTAGTTTACAAAGATTAGTAGAGGCAAATAGAAACATATACTATTTCCACAGCAAGGTAAAAAGCAGGAATGGTTAAATTGATCATTCCATTTAAAGAGGAAAATATACTTGAGTATGTTTTCAATTTGGATACCACTTCTGGATTTTGTGCTTGTGATTAAAAAAAAATGTATTTTTGAATTTAGTTTTGTCGATTAGATACATTTACTGTGATAGAAATGGCTAGTTACATAATAATGTGTAAAAACAAAAAGTTGAGGCTAGAGTGCTTTTACTTTGTACTGTGCTAAAAAGAGTCGGAAGTCAATACCTTTTTTTTCTTTTCACTTGTACCTCACACCTTCTCTTCCCCTTTCCTTTTCCCTCCCTTAATCCCCTATTTCTGTTTTTTCTTTGTATTTTATATTTTATATGTTACTGTAAATACAAAAAATTATATCAAAAAATAAGGCTGAGGTTTTGCTTTTGTTTTAGGTTATCCTACTGAAAATGCCTTGAGCTGATGGCTTTACTTCTGGATAGAACCATTCTGAAGCAAAGCATTTAAGAAAAGATTGATTGAACTGACCTGTTTTAGAGCCTTCCTAGAAAATACCTGACTCCAGTACCTTTCAGAATTTAAGAGGCTAATGCTTCATCATTCAAATCACTACTTTGCTTTGCGTTTGTAAATATACCTGCAATTATATTATATTAAAATCCCTGTGGATTGACTCTTATATGAGATAATGCACTATAAACTATTGGCATGCCTTGGCGTCACCAGCCAGAATGTTATTGCAACTTGTTGTAAAAGAAAAAAATATTTAAAAAATATCCATTACCTATTTATGTATATAGTTATGTCTATATAGGAGATGTAATCCCAACCAGTGACATACAAAAGCAATATTCCTGTCTATGCTGGATTAACTCCCACTGCATGTCTCTAGCAAAGTGCCACACTTGCTATCCAGACATCCAGCCTTATCACTACCCAAAGTGAGTAGCAAATACAGTGTGCAAGCCACAGAGCTGAATGACATAGAGGAAGCCATTGTCTGAGCCCTAGAAAGACATTAAAATAGAATTCCTCTTTACTCACTCCACCCCCCTATTCCCACCATTTCTACAATTTTGCAGTTAGCAATGTTTCTGTGCTGTGCCTACTCAGCACAGAGCAATAAATGTCATGAGAAATCAGAGTTACAAGAGAGGAGATAGTCTGAAGGTGCTTTTCAAATGTCCATACTGCTCTTCTAATAAATTGAGAACATTGTGATTCTTCACTGGGATAGATTCCCCAGGAATCAGATGGAACTTTGATAATACTGAAGCCATTACTTTCCCTGTATGGATAACCCTCAAATCAATTCTGCATAATATGATTATTTAATCTGTATTATCTGTGTAGAGTGCTGCGTTAGTTCCTCATCAGACATAAATAGTTGATGCAGAAGGAAGATGCTGCTTTATTGTATTCTAGGATTTTCTATCTCTATTTTAAAAATCACTCTATTGGTCATGCACTTTGTGGGACTGAAAAACCACCTGAAGCCCACAAGAATTCAGAGAAATAACAGAGGCTGAAAAAGGATATTCCTGGTAATATCAAGAATTAAGATTACAGTATGTATAATCTTTCTGGAAACAAAATGAAAATTTTTTCTTCTTCTTCTTCTTCTTCTTCTTCTTCTTCTTCTTCTTCTTCTTCTTCTTCTTCTTCTTCTTCTTCTTCTTCTTCTTCTTCTTCTTCTTCTTCTTCTTCTTCTTCTTCTTCTTCTTCTTCTTCTTCTTCTTCTTCCTTCTTCTTCTTCTTCTTCTTCTTCTTCTTCTTCTTCTTCTTCTTCTTCTTCTTCTTCTTCTTCTTCTTTCTTTCTTCTTCTTCTTTCTTCTTCTCCTTCTCCTTCTCCTTCTCCTTCTCCTTCTCCTTCTCCTTCTCCTTCTCCTTCTCCTTCTCTTCTCCTTCTTCTCCTCCTCCTCCCCTCCTCCTCCTCCTCCTCCTCCTCTTCCTCCTCCTCCTCCTCTCTCCTCCTCCTCCTCCTCCTCCTTTTCCTTCTCCTTCTCCTTCTCCTTCTCCTTCTCCTTCTCCTTCTCCCTTGTAAATTTTGGAAATTGGGATTGCATTGAAATCTCTGGGACAAGGCTTACAGATAAATGTGATTTTTATGCCTTCAATATCTAAATTTTAGAATCACACTAATCATGACTAAAATTAATATATGGAAAATCCAGTTTGAGAAACAATTATGAAGTAATTCTCAGTTCACAACAGTACATGGCCTGGAGTGTTTCCAAATCATAACTCACCATGCAGTGTACAGAACAGTTAAAAGATATAAAATGTTTAAAACAGCATAAAACCAACAGAAAAGGCAGTATAAACATCAGAATCAGCACTAATAATGACAATAAATACAATATAAAGTCACAACAATAAAAGTGGCTATAAAACAGAGGACGAAAAGGCCATAATGTAGGAGCCTGGCAGGTATCTTTGAGAAGGGTGTTCCATTGACAAAACTTCAACTTTGAAGAAATACTTTATGCTTCTATAGGTATAGGTTAAATTTAAAAAAATATTTTGATCTACTACATGTTAGCTTGTGTTTAATATTCAGAAAACTGGAGTTGCTGGTATCATATTTTTCAATGCTTCTTCCTAACTTCCAATCTCATGAACTTGTCAAATGGTGAAGATAGCTAATGAAAAGGGATCCTGGAGAAGCTATCCTATATTGTATCATTAAACTCTGAAAAAATGATTCTGTGTCGTAGTGCTGTACATAAATGCACCCAGACTATATTTAAACAGCAGCTGTCATTTCATTTCTATGAAACTAAGTGTTAATTTACTTGGGATTATACAATAATTCTTTGTAAATTCCATATGACCTGTACTTTGCAGAAGGTGGCTTGATTGTTACCACCAATTAAATATGTGATCCCCCTGGATTTAGATTTGCAATTCACACGGATGAACAGTGTTATTACTTGTAACATTTAACTTAACATATCAGGTTATGGAATAAATCAATCTTTGACATAAACCATGATCCCTGAAACAAGATGGGAAATATGTTCTAGTCATTTTATATAAAATTCTTAACAAAAGGGGAGGACGATTCTAGAGTTTAATTCAGCTGCTTTTTATCATACAATGTTTCATATCTCTCTGTCACACACACACACACAAACACAAACACACAAGTTGCTTGTTAAGTAAAAAATGATAATCAGATGAGTCATACAATAAGACCAGTGCATCAGGCATTGCGTCCCATAGACTTCATGACTCATCATTGAAAATTTATGCTTCAGAATGTTCATTCTATTCTACATATTTTAAGATGGTGTTTGCCCTTCCAGTTTAACCATAAAGAAGCCATGATATAATTTAAAAATTACCCAAACCATGCCCAACCTTCAGAATCAAAGAGCAATTGAAATGGTGCAACAGTAAAAAGCAACAAATAAGTACAGGAAGAAACAAAAATGTCCATTATCTTTACTTTGAATACTGAAAGAGAAAAGAAGTCTAATTTTGCATCTGAACTGTAATAATAATGTAAAATACTAGGGATTTTTGTGCTGTGTAAAAAACCTGAGGTACCTGAGTATGGTACAGGATTGAACCAATTGTCTGTCTAATCCAGCATTCTATTTCTACAGCCAGATGCCTCCTAGAAAGGTTTTAAATCTGTTCAAACTGATGGCCATCTCACTGCTTCTTGAGGAATTAATATTACAAAGTTATTTGCCCTGAATCTCTCACTCTTGGGCTTTATTGGCTCATCCAAAGTTTTTCCATATCTTAAGCACCACAACATTTACAATCACCAAAGTCAAAGCTTCCTTAATATCACAAAACATACATGATTTCATTGAGGAAATCATCCTGGATAAGAACGATAAGTGTGTTTCTGTCACATTTAGTTTGTTTGCAAACTCAAAATGTCTTTGCCGTACCAGCTCTTGATAGATATCGATATGATTGTCTGAGAAATAATTGTTATTCTTCAACAGGCAATGTAATCAGTTTAGCTTCCTAAGATGTTTAAAGTTGCTTTTGGCCATCATGGGCTTTCTTTGGAGCGGGTGACTTATTAGTTGCTAATTGTGACATTTCTGTGGTAACATCATGACACATGTCATCACTTTAGTTATCTGTCCAATTCATCCAGTTTTGATTCACTATGGCTTGTAAGGAATCATAAAGAATAATTTCAAATAATTCTATCTTCCTGAGCATCAATTAGCTTGAGAAACCCCTTCTGTTTTATTAGAATTTTATTTACATTTCCCTTACTCAGCTCCTGATCCTCAGCTTGATGAACCCTATCGCCAAGTATAGATGTGACAGACATGGTAATAATAATATGCACTCGAATGGCTACTCTCTCTAGCAGCAGCATATCTGTTAAAAATATTTAATGACATGACGAAAACTTAAGCTACCCCTTCAACAAATTCCCAGAGGGAGGAGCATCAGCAAGTTAGCTTTACATTTTGCTGCTGATTTTCTGGTTTAACCAGAATCATTACAAAACACATACTGTCTGGGTCTCTCAAAAGGGCTTTTGTAGCTAAGACATCTGAGACATCCAAGAGTCAATCAATCAAACTTCTGTCAAGTTGTCAACTGGCAGCCTAAGTCAATTTCAGTGCCAATTCCATTTTGATACAATTCCCAAACTGAATAGCAGCACATCATTGCTGCTTTGTGAAAAAGCAAAGTCAGACCCATGTGTGTGTTTTAAGATCCCAACTGAAATGAGCACACAGTTGGGTATATTGGGAACAGTTATAAAACACTATCCATGTTAATAGTCAGCAGATTCCATTGGGTCATTACAAATATCTTAGGATTTAGAGAGCATTTAAATATTATTTTATTTAGTTCTACTATTCTGTTTACATTATGAATAATCTAACTGCATATGTTAGGTGCTTTATAAATATATTTTAAAAAAGAAAAAAAAATAATGCTTTGGTTCCTAAGCCAGCTATTGTGATCTATTGTGATCCCATGCCTTCCTTCCTATGTGATGCCAGATAGAATCAGCACTTGACCCTTTGGGAAATCCCTTGGTGTCCCTCAGCCTTTAGAGCAGGCATGTCAAACTGCCAGCCCACAGGCCGGATTCATCACGCCGAAACCGCACCCACCCCATTTCTGGCAATGGGGAAAAAGTCCTGATATATTATGCGACATCACATGACGTCGCGAGTTTGACATGCCTGCTTTAGAGTTTGCAGGCTGATTGTCAGGTATCATGATATTTGGAGTTTAAAGCTCACGTTGAGAACATAGGCAGTCAATATCGTCTTCAGATCTCCAACGTACAGTATATCCTAGGATGAAGGCTGATGTGAACTGGTCTGGGACACACTGAATGAAATTGACAGATCAAAAGCAAATGAAGATCTCCTGGATCGCTTTCCCTCAGCTGTTCCCAATATTGCATACAGTTGAAAACATAAATCACTTGATAAATCTACATCTCCCGACTCCACAAAGCATTACTAATCAACCAGTAATACAGAATTGTTTTGCTCAGATTAAAACTCACATGAACACTTCCTACCACAATTATGCTACCTAGTTTAAAGTAATTATGGAGGAAGACTATCTCCCACAGGCTGAATAACACCAATTGTTCCATTCAAGAAAGAATGAAACCTGAAATCAATTAATGGGGCATGTGTTTTTTAACCCTAAGAGGCTCTCTCTCTTTCTCTCTCATTCATAAAATACTTTAAAATGAACTGTGAAGAAATAATGCAGAAAATCAAATTTTACTCTATCAATATAATACAATAAGATGTTAAGTAACACTTTCTTGAGAGCCAGTTTGGTCTAGTGATTAAGGCATCAGGCTAGAAACTGGAAGACCATGAGTTCTACTCCTTCCTTAGGTACAAATGACCTTGGTTAGTCATTTTTGTTCAGCCCTAAGGAGGTGGCAGTGACAAAGAAGGCAAATTTCTTCTGAAAAACCTTGCCAAGAAATCTAAAGGAATATATCAGGCAATCTCTGAGAATTGGATGAGATTGAATGTAATAAAAAAAAATACTTTCTTAGCTAGACATGTGTGGTCTAGGATCTTGCTTAATGAATGTATTGGAGTTCAAGTATGACCAAATATATGTTTTGCTTAACCCTCGTGGCTTATTATATATAGAAGAAAGTGGTTGTTCTTCCGGATCTTGGAGGTTATAAATTGTTCACTGGGGGAAGCAATGTCCTCAGCCTTATATAAAGAGGTTCCTGAAAGAAAGCATTGATGATCCCAGAAGGTCTGCATAATTATAAGCTGGTAGTTACTATCCTCTTTCCAAGCAAGGTGGTTAGGTTTGTGATGGCCCACCAGACCCAGACAGTGTTGGCTGAAATTTATTTTTAAGGTCCATTTCAATCAGGATTTAGTTCTGGGTTTAGCACTGAAGCTTCCTTAGTTGCTTTTTTGGATATATTTTTCAGGAGAAAATGTGAGAGCGCTGATTCTCCTGGATCTTTCAACTGCATTTTAGGAGACTCCAAGCAATTTACAATATAGTAACCTATGATAGTATATAAACCAATTACAAAAAAAAATCAAGCTACCACTAACCTGGCATCTGTAATTACTACCAATACCTCTTACATGTTATAGGCTCTGTCATTTTTTCCCCTTATGCTGTTTAATATCTGCACAGAACTGCTGAATGAGATCTCCAGGAAGTTTAGAGAAAATGTCGCCAGTATGCTGATGACATCCAGCAATCTTTTCATTAAATCCAGGTGAGGCAGCAAAATTGCTGAATTAGTGCCTGGCTTCAGAAATGGACTGGATGAGGGCCAACAAATTTAAACATAGTTCAGATATAATATCTATACATGGATTACTTTTGGGTTCAACATATCTTGGATGGAGTTATACTTTCCCTAAAGATCAAAATTCTAGCTTGGAATTACTTCTGGATCCACTTTTGATACCATAGATGTTAAGTGGTCACTGTGGTACAAAATGCTCAGTACTAACTTAGTCTGGTTACCAGTTATGGCCATACTGGGGTAGAGATTGGTAATGGATCATTTAGATTACTTCAATGTATTATACATGGGACTAGCCATGAAGATGGTTCAAAGGCATGACCTGCAACAAAATACTGCCAGATATTAGACAATATATATATATATATATATATATATATATATATACACGTATATCCCAGTACCCCAGTGAAGCATGGTCTTCACTGAATCATAATTAATTTATGGCCCTAATTCAAGGTGGCTGCTTTGACTTATAAAGTCTTTCATGGCTTAGGATCCCAATTCCTACCCATACCTTAAGATCATCTTCATGCACTGCATGCATCATGACCTGATATTGAGGAATGACAACTGGCTACCTTAGAATGGATCTTTTCACAGATAGTTCCTCTACTGTGATGCCTTCTTTAGTGAAGTAGGTTGTGTTTTGTCCTTTTTCAGCATTAGGCAAAGACATTTTTATTTTCCCAAGTCTTTGGGTTATTTCTGCTTTTATTTTTTTATTGCTATGTTAATATTTGTTGGTTTCATTATATATTTTATCAAAATATCTTAATTTCAATTTTTATTCTTTTAACCTATATTTTTTTAATTAGGGTCATAATGTTTAATAGACAACCTCTTTGAGAGTTTTTTTTTAAATGGGAAACAGTAGAGAGTGCTTGAAATAAAAAAATGAATAAATAAATGTAGGGTGACCATGTTAAGTTCAATTAATCTTTCTCTATCTACTATAACTTCTCTGTATGCTTAGAAAAACTGCAGTGATACAGTTCATTATGCGTAAGCACTGAAAACCACTTGGAAGTATTTCATTTTAATAATTGATTGAAATATCAGCTGTCAGTCTTTGATGCCTCATGTTGTCCTTTCTCCTTATGAATTCTGGGTGGTGTGGTACATATGCGCAGTGGTAGGATAATGAAAGCCAGCTTGATGTAGTGGTTAAGGCATCAGTTTAATACCAGGAGACTGTGTCTTCTAGTCCTGCCTTAGACAGAAAGCCAGCTGAATGACCTGGACCAGTCACTCTCTCTCAGACCTAGGAAGAAGACAATGGCAAATCATCTTGCCAAGAAAACTGCAGAGACTTGTCCAGGTAGTCTCCAAAAATCGGACACAACTGAACAGATTTTTTTTTTTAAGGTAAAGCTTTCCTCACTTCACATACTCCCTTTCTGATCTTGTGTTAGCAGATGGAGCAGTCAATCTCCAACAGAAACCTTAGGATAATTGGGGCTTTTCTGCCCCAATTAATAATGGACAAAAGTCTGGAAAAGCTACTATTTTTAAGTGAATCAAAATGATATGGTTACATAAAGGGCTTCTTCTCCAAGCAGAACAGAAAGATGTGATAGATTTCTCAGATGGAGATAGAAGGGTGGCCATTACTAAGAAGGCTAGGAGTGCTGAAGGCCAGTGCATCTGGAAAATCGCAGGAGGCAGCTGGTTCTGAAACTACAGAAAAACAACTGAGTATGTCATCATACAGGATGCATGTGGAGAACTGAATACTGTATGCTATGCGTGTGTTTGTGTTGGCAGTTCACACAATAACATTTCAACATACATTTGATATTTTTGTGCGCTTGGGGGCCTGAGAAAAGGCTCTGTTCACTCAGTAAGCTTCTCTAAACAAATGTTTAACTTGTGAAGGCATTGTCTAGAAATTCATGTAAATGCCTTGGTCTATCTCTCTGTGACTATCCACAAGGTTCATTGCTTAGGAAATGTTGACTATATAATTTGGTAAATCATACCTGATCCCTTCCTTGTTTATACCTCAACCATTTCAGCAGTGGCTTTCACAAGGGGGCAAGGTTCAAGGAAGTACATGCACCCGTTAGGGAAAAAACGCTTTCTAGTGAGAGATGAAAACATGTATTACATAAACCCAAGTTTAAGTATATTTTTGTTTTTTGCTGGTGTTATAAATCCACCCCTCCCCACTCCTATTTAAAGCTCTTCTTTCCTTATTTAATTACACAAAGTTCTATACTACAATCTGGATATGAAGCCAAGATTTTGATCTGTTTTAATTGCATGAAAGATTTCATGTTCTGACACATGTATCAAGTATTGCCCTCTGGCAGAAAGGTAGGCTAAAAACTGAATAAATAAATAAATAATAAAATAATACCTGATTTTTTCTTGGATTCTAACATGAGACAGAGAGAGACAGAGAGAGAGAGACAGACAGAGACAGAGACAGAGACAGAGACAGACAGACAGAGAGAGACAGACAGACAGAGAGAGACAGACAGACAGAGAGACAGACAAAGACAGAGAGAGAGAGAGAGACAGAGAGACAGAGACAGAGAGACAGACAGAGAGAGAAAGAGGGAGAGAGAGAGAGAGAGAGAAACAGGAGTTAAAACATGAGTTTCTCAATAAAATACAGTAAGTACAGTAATTGATAAGAAAACCTATATTTTCTCTTTCCATTCAGCTGCAAAAATCACTTCATTTTCTTTTCTTCAATGAATATAAACTAGTTTTCAGCAGTTCTTTTTTCCATCATCACTCAAACATATGGGCATGACATATCACTCAAAATTATGGATAATTGAAGAGAATTAATTTGCCTTAGTTACCAGATCTGGACTGCGAAAAATCCAGTAGATGGCAGGAAAGAGGTACTGTAGAGTTTTATTTGTGTCCTTGCTGCCATCTAATGGTCATCTGTGTTTTGGCAGATTTGATTGCCCTATAAAGGTAGTCCTCAACTTACCACAATTGAGCCCAAAGTTTCTGTTGCTAAGTGAGACATTTGTTAAGTGAGTTTTGCCCCATTTTATGACCTTTCTTACCACAGTTGTTCAGTGAATCACTGCAGTTGTTAAATTAGTAACAGGGTTGTTAAGTGAATCTGGCTTCCCCATTGACATTGTTTGTCAGCAGGTCACAAAAATTGATCACATTACCCTGGGACACTGCAACCGTCATAAATATGAGTCAGTTGCCAAGCATCTGAATTTTGATCATGTGACCATGGGGATGCTGCCATGGTTGTAAGTGTGAAAAATGGTCATAAGCCCCTATTTTCAGTGTCGTTGTAACTTCGAACAGTCACTAAATAAACTGTTGTAAGTCGAGGACTACCTGTATTAGAAGGGCTATCAAAAGCCTTTCCACACCTACTGTATTCATCTTAATAACATCTAACTCTAATACCATCAAGAGACCATATATGTCCATTACTTAGCAATCAAGTTGTTTAAAAGATGCTTTCTACCCTACTTGACATCTCATGAGAATTTCCAGACTAGCATTTGCTTATGCTTCACTTTCACAAATCATGTTCTTGGTTTCACGTTCAAAACTATTCTTTTCTGAATCTGAAACTCTGAAGTCCTTTTTCTAAACCCAGTGCTCACTCTGATTGCTTTTAGTTTTACTTTTCCATTTGTGAATCACATGAAAATCTAAAACATGTAACCCTCCTCCAATAAACACAGCACAGTTAAAAGGGGGGGAACACCCTCCAAACCAGGAAGAAACTTAATCCTGCCCAGTCAATTTGTGTCATCACCATCTCAAATCTCAGAAAATAAGAGAACTTTTAAGAGGACTGTACTGATCTTAACATCCAAAGAGGTTCCTATTGAGAAAAATGGTCCCTTAGATCAGGGCTTTTCAACCTTTTCACAGATTGTACCATTTTTAGGATATGGCAATATTAGAGTACCACCAGTCGCCTAGCAAGGTGTCAAAAACTTGATGACCAAAAAAAGGGGGGGAAAGTGATAAAGTACAGGTAGTCCTCAACTTACAACAGTTCGCTTAGTGACTGCTCAAAGTTACAACGGCACTGAAAAAAGTGACTTATGACCATTTTTCACCCTTATGACTATTGCAGCATCCCCAGGGTCAATCTACATTTGGATGTTTGGCAACTGATTCATATTTATGATGGTCACAGTGTCCCAGGATCATGTGATCCCCTTCTGCAACCTTCTGACAAACAAAGTCAATGGAAAAACCAGATTCACTCCTTCTTTTATATCCTCTCTTCTCTCCCCTTCTTTTATATCCTCTCTTCTCTCCCCCCTTCTTTTATATTCTCTTTTCTCTTCCCTTCTCTTATATCCTCTCTTCTCTTCCCTTCTTTTATATCCTCTCTTCTCTCCCCCTTTTTATATCCTCTCTTCTCTCCCCCCTTTTATAACCTCTCTTCTCTTCCTTTCTTTTATATTCTCTTCTCTTTCCCTTTTATATCCTCCCTTCTCTTCCCTTTTTATATCCTCTCCCCTTCCTCCTCTTCTCTTCCATGCACCTCCAGCTGCGCTTCTCCATCTTTCTTTTGCAGTCCCGTTCTCTTTCCCCTGTTGTCTTTTTTCCTCTCCCTCTCCCACAAAAACCTTCTGCTTTTATAGCCTCTCCTTTCTCTCCCCTCCTCCTTTTCTCTTCCGGGTGTGCTGGAAGCGCCGATCCTGGGGCTTCTGTCTCGCCCCCATAGCCCTGCAGAAGTGCGCGCTGATCCTGGGCTTCTGTCTCGCCCCCATTGCCCTGCAGAAGCACCAATCATCTGTAGCTGTGCGCACCGATCCTGGGGCTTCTGTCTTGCCCCCATAGCCCTGCAGAAGCACCGATCAGCTGTAGCTGCGCACACTAATCCTGGGCTTCTGCCCAGCCCCGACAGCCCTTCAGCTCCAGCTGTTTTTCCCTCAGGCTTGTGCAGTGCTGCTGCTGCTTCAGCTCATTCCCCTCCCCTGCTACACTTGTCTAGGATGGTCGCATACCACCTGCCAGGTGCCAAAGTACCACAGATTGAAAATCCCTACTTTAGATAGTCCAGTCCAGTTTAGAATTTTAATTTAAAGCAAATATTTTTATCCCAAAATAGCTACTTCTGATTTTTGAACTCACCTTCAAGGAAATCTTATCATATTCAAATTAGAGAGAGAGAGAGAGAGAGAGAGAGAAAGAGAGAGAGAGAGAGAGAAAGAGAGAGAGAGAGAGAGAGAGAGAAAGAGAGAGAGAGAGAGAGAGTATAATGTATGCGTATGTGCCTTTAAACATTTATATATATTTATATATTCCTTCCTAAATTTCCTAAAAAGGTTTAGCCACCTTAAAGCAACAATTTAAAAGGTTACAAAATAATAATAATAGTTAAAAGTAGAAAAGCCAATATTTAAAAAGCAGCAGAAATTCTGAAAATACACAAGACTTTATGAAGATGCTCCCAGAAATAGCATCAGATGAAAATCTTTGAGATTTATAACAGATATAGGAACCAAAGTGAACTAGCCTGACAAAGCATTACAAGATTTTTTGTGTGTGTTCTGATAAATGATTTCACTAAAAGCAATAGTGAAGCTTGCCAGTAGATAGTGAGCTTTCCCCATCTGATACATTCAGCTAGGCAATCTGTTTGCATAGCTAATGATTACATTCATTGCAGCTTTTCTAGGACAGCATCTGTGTCTATCTTTCTATACTCCCATTTTGTTATGGCTGTGAATGCTGACTTATTTGTTCTCAAATTACTCTTTATTTACTGAATCACACTTTCTGAAATCAGGTACCTCATATACAAGAATCAGCAGATGTATTCATGACTCAGTGCTAGCAATTAAAAAGGCAGGTTTAAATTCAAGCATTCTAAGTCAATGAAAATTGTCTTTTAATGTCCTATGGGATATGGGAACTTTTTTTAATGTGTTCCTCCCCATAGACATAATGAACGTCTTATTGGTCTATTCACATAAATACATTTTTTTCTGATAAAAAAAAATGCAGTCTTCTGGTAAAGACTGCATTACTAAAATAATTCTGCTTCAAGGAGAGATTCAAGTGAAAAATACCAACATGTGAAGTAATTTGGGGAGGGGGGAAGCCTTTCTCTTCAATATGTCTGATTCTCAGGGACTGCCTGGACGAGTCCCTGCAATTTTATATAAATACATCTAATTAATTTCTAGGAACTATTTAATAGGATCTATTTAACTGTTAGGTTTAACTATCCTAAAAACTATGAAAGGAACCAACAATGAAGAAATATGCTGCAGACTACTAGAACTAGAACTTGGCATAGTAAAAGGGAAAACCTCTAAAATGGTATTCATGACATGCCTGTACCTATAACTTTTAGAATCGTGCAGGCAGTGATTTTCCCTGTGATGCTCTTGAAGAAGCAAGATAGAAAAATTATCAACACTTTTGAACATTGATGCTGGATAAGACTCCTGAAAATAGCATGGATAGACAAGAAAGAAATGGATCATAGAACAAATCAATGCACAAATGACCAAGCTCAAATTATTATATTTTGGACACAGGAAAGACCTATTCTCTTGAGAAATTCATAAGGCTGAGAAAGATACAAGGAAAGAGATAATGAAGACAACTAACAGCAAAGTGGATGAACTTGATTACAACAATAGTGAATGCACTGTTATACATAATAAATATATTGTACATCAAATGGTATCTTATTTGGAGGAAGAAGAGCATGATCTTCCAAACAATGTTGACTGCTAGTATCATTATTCCCTCTCTTATTCCTATCCCTAAACTAGTGCAAAAATCTGGAGTGCAAAAATACAGGCAACCATTAGATGGCAGCAGAAAGATACCTCCTTGCTCTTATCTAGTCATCATCTGGATTTTTGTAGCCTAGATCTAACAACACTAGCCTTTGGTGATAGGTATTGGAATATATACTGAAGTCGCTGCCTGTACTATATTTAGGCCTTTTCCCCTCTAACAAATTGTAATGCCATCCACTCACTCCTTGAATCAGCCAAAAAGGATGCTGTCATGAAATCATATTGTCCTTAATGTCGATCCCTTTCTTATCTTGATTCGACAGCATTGGAATAAGACAGAAAATACTATAACATAGGTACAGGTAAAAACGGTTCTCACTCATGGAACAGCCAAAAAAGAAAAAGAGATGTCCCTGGGTTATTAGCAAATTAATCATGTTCCTCCATGACTATCAAATTATGTAAGAGTTCTGCATTTTAATAGAAGATTGTGCCAGACCAACACTTCCTCTCCTTTTTCTAGTTTCCCATTTTTTGAAATTCTTAGTACCTTCCAAATTATCATGGTTCCAGGGGGCAAGGGCAAAAAAAATCAAATCTATTACTTCAGCTTTTCAAATAGCAAAATATATTTCACCCAAAGCATTTAAAGTATATCCAAACTAGCTTTGGATGCATATTTGGTTCTCCTGTCTGTGACTATATCAATGCTGGCATTTATCCAAAGGATTCAAAAGGATAGTATGTGTTTGGAGGCTCAAAGACAGGGCTTTGCACTTCATCACTTGGTGTCTTTCTTGAGCAAATGCTTCTACTGCTGCACAGCATCTGATAGGAGAAAAATGCTGCTGTCAGAACTTAAACTCAAAGTGAGCAGCCTCAGAATACCATGCTAATCTTAAGAGAGCTAGGCTGGCTGTTTATCAAATATCAAATTGATTTTGAAATTATTCAAATAACTTGGTTGGAGTATTCTTTGGGGCCAATGAATGTTCATTTTATTTATTTGTCCAAAATATTTTTATGTCGCCATTCATTTTCTGATACCAAAACAGTTTGCAAACTATAACAAAAACAAACTTTTAAGCTTGGTAATAAATGACAGACATTGCCTACAAGAAGCAGAGATATGCAGTTTCATGAACAAGTTAAATGTCTGAACAAACAAACTGATTTTGATCTAATGGCCGTAAGAAAGTAATGATGGCGCCCGTCATACCTCCAAGGAGAATATTTTTTTCCCAATTGGAATGCCACCCTCGAGTAGGACCTTCTATATATTATATAATTTATAGCTAGTATTCTGAGAAGAGACTCCTTGATTGTGTTAAAACATCATAAGGAGTTATTTGGGCCTCTAGCTTCTGAAGGCTTTAAAGGTATGCATTAGCCCTATGGATTGGAGCAAAATAAATGAATAATAAATGAGTAAATAAGCAGTCAACGCAGCTATTTTAGACTCAGTACAGTCTGATTGCTAAACAAACTACAATCCTAATAGATGTCTCTTGTGGTATATGAAATTCTGTAATCTTCAAGGGCAGCGCCCAATAGAGTGCATTACAATAATATAGATGGGAAATTACAGACTATTGACCATTCCTAGATCATTTATCTTGATCTAGGAATTGCATAGCAAAGCTAATTAAAGCCTTGCCTAAGCATAGAGACCACTTCAGCATAATAATTTAGTGTTCATTCTGAGCCTTGCCCCATCTTCATCCTGGCTGCTGCTTTGCCTGAATCCCTAAGAAAACCAGGGAATTTACCAGTTTCATTAGACAGGAAAATACCCCAGGGAGCTCTCATGTCAATAGCCAGTTCATTTTCACCAGTATATAGTGAACCTAGGGCTTCAGTGGGAGATTTCTAAGAGAATTTCATAATCCCTTGGATTCCATTAGTCTCCTGAGGTGGATAGTCTTAATTTCACCACAGGGTGTTCTGACCATCATTTCTGGTGAAGTATATCGATTTCCTGCCTTTCACTAAATGTGGCTGATCAAATATTCCTAGCTTAAATATATGATTTGTGATTAATCCTAGTGTCCAAGCTATAGATTCTACACAGTCTTTCTTTCAGTCCCTATTTGATTTATATTGCCACTGTTGGAGTACAGATCATTTGTCTTGGCTTCTGGTAAGCTGAGCCTTGAGATCCAGGTTAGTGCAGTGGTTAAGGCGTCAAGCTAGAAACCAGGAGACTGTGAGTTCTACTCCTGCCTTAGGCACAAAGCCAGCTGGGTCACCAGAGGCCAGTCAATTTCTCTCAGCCCTAGGAAGGAGGCATTGGCAAACCATTTTTGAAGATTAAAAAAACCTTGTCAAGAAAACTGCAGAGACTTGTCCCAGCAGACTCCAAGAAGCAGACAATATTAAATGGAAAAAATAAAAAATAAAACTTGAGCCTCATATTGTCACCATTTAATCTTATGCACAAGCTCCCTAGGGCGTTATATTCAGAGTTATTTTGCAGATCTAAATAAGATATAAATCAGTTTCTAATCTTCCAATTTATTTATTTATTACATTTATATGCTGTCCATCTCGCTATCGAATTTTATCTTTTCCCTGATGCAGCAAAATGATTTATGCCAAGGATGACCTAAACAGTAGCAGTTGTAGCCATAGGAAAAAACAACAGACTCAGAAGAATCAAAAGGTTTGCAGAATACAAGGATGGGTGATGGGGGGGAGAAAGAGAGAGATTTAAAAAGGGTCTGCAACTCGGCAAGAATGCAGAATGCTAAGTGGCTATGGAATAATTTTTATTTGTGGGAGGAAATTAGGGGAATCACATTTTGGAATACTATAAAATACTATGAAAACAGATCATTTTCTACTCTCCAAATTAACTGACTGAGAATTATATCCACTTCTCATTTGTCATGCAAAAGATTGGAAAATTGGGTTATATTTTTATGCAAATCTGCAAGATATACTGTATTCTGATAAGATACTTTGTGGAGTGATATACTATAAGATCAAACGGTAAAAGTATGAGGTACGATCTATCAAGGACTAATTCTCACAAACTGCAGTATAAGTTGCTTGGAGCTTTGGAAGAACGTGACTACTCTTTGAATAAAAGCTTTTATTTTTAATAGCAGTTCTACATTTATGCTCTTACTTTATTTTCAGGCAGTAACTCACATGCAGTTAAGACTGGACATTATAATACCCACCAAGATATTCATCACCTCCTAAAACAGTATCTTATGCTTCCAGAAATCTCACAGCCTTCTGAGAACCTGAAAAACATCAGCATGAAGTTAATGAAATCTAATAAAAATTCATGTTTTTGAGAGATTTGGGTGATATTTTTCAGGGGACATCCAGGCACATGCTGGAAGTAGCTGAGGAGCTGGAAAAATATTTCTTTCTTTCTCTAAAAAAGGCCTTGGATATTAATTAATGACTTCCCTAAATTATCCTTTTACATTTGTATAGCAAATTGATTTGTTTTCTACATTACATGTTAGTTCAGTAATTTATTTTTATTCATTTATTATATTTTTTTATCCCACCTTGCTTTATACGTAACTCAAAATGGGGAGGGGAGGGGAGGGGAGGGGAGGGGAGGAGAGGAGAGGAGAGGAGAGGAGAGGAGAGGAGAGGAGAGGAGAGGAAAGGAAAGGAAAGGAAAGGAAAGGAAAGGAAAGGAAAGGAAAGGAAAGGAAAGGAAAGGAAAAGGACCATCATCTCATATATTGGATGGATTAAAAGAAAATCTTGTCTGGAATTTCCATTATAAAAAGAACAGATTCCTCTAACCTGTAAAAGGACCTTGTAAAAGTCATTGTCAGGTCATGAGGGAATAAATAATTTCTGAAAAAACAATAGGTCAAAAAGGCTTTGACTTTTATATAGCTTAGTAGTTACTATCCCCTTATTCTTATGAAGGCTAGATTTTGGTTAGGTTTGGTTTTCTTTTTTTTCTTCAAATTAAAACAATAGTTTTATTTCATTGCCATTCTCAGCACCATAACTTTTAAAGCAGATACGAGCTGGATTTGTTTGTATTATGAAGTTACTCTGCCAAACACCCTGATGTCCATACAATACAGGCTTGTTGCTAAATAGGATTCCAGACACTAGTCCCTTTCTGTATTCAGGTATTATAAAAGATATTATACTCACCTTGAACGCCCTGCAGTATGTGATGTAATATGATATTAATTCAGACCAAAAATTTGCTTTTAGAGAATGGATTTCTGTACAAGCTGTAGAAATGCTGGTTTCTGCATGAGCACAAAACTTGTACTATCACTGTTTGATCTTGCATAGAAGCAAGTGTATAAATACATGAACTCTTTAAGCACAGATATCTCTGCTCCACACACACACAATTCTCTTGCATTATTTGAAACATTTCAAATTACATTTGTACTAGCATCTGTAATTTGCAATAGATTTGTGATCACCAAACACACAAAAATTAACTAAAATCCATCCCTAAAATAAGGCTGGCAGTCCTGCCAGTCCACGTAAATTGTATAGGCAATTGTTCTTGAAATATCTTAGAAATCAAGAGATAATATTATGGAAAATCTAAGAAATATTTGATCCAACTTGATAAGGCCATCAAAAACTAACTCATTTTCTCAATAGCTTAATAATGAAGAACACACTGCTGCCCTCAGCTAGGTGACTTAGATACGATTGATCAAAGAAATAAAAGGAGTATTTAATTTTGTCATTAAATTTAATCATCAACTAAGAGCCTTTCTTGGCATTCATATCAAACATATCTCAAATCATGAAAATTAATAGGAGAAATCTATGAATGCAATCCTGGAATCAATTAGTTTGCTTAAAAACCTTTGAAGTTAGGATTAAAAGACCCTTTATATGAGTAGGGAACTCCATCACTTTAGCTTATTAAAAGTACTTCATTGTTAGAAAAATAAAATGCCTAGGCTCCAGTTACACTCAGGACTCTTTGCAAGAGTATTTCTGTCTCCTCTGGAGTCAGTGTACGTATCATAGCAGTATCGGCTATGACTTCAAATTCTCCAGCATCTATTCTGTTTTACATTATAATATTCTAAATTTTGCTAAGGTGCCTTGAAGATAATTTGTTGCAAAGGGACTACAAGCATACCTAAAGAACTCCAGTTACCCAGGATTAAAACCATAGTCCTGAGAGTTATGCCATGAAAAATAAAAAACACACACACGGTGGTGGGATTCAAATATGTGAACAACCGGTTCTCTGTGTGGATGCTGCTTCTGGATCCATTCTGGGCCTAGGCAACAAAAAATTAGCTACCTGTTCTGCCAAAGTGGTGTGAACCGGCTGAATCCCACCACTGCACACACAGCACATAAGTTTTTATACATCCATGAGGTGAAGTAGATGTGGCAAAGGAAAACACTTTATGAGGTGAGGGGGGAGTTGCAGCCACTTACTAGGCATCTAGCCAGTCAGAAAGCAGCATAATTTTCAAAAGAAGACTTTTGCATCACGGCTTTATCTATAAATTCACATAGCCAATTCAACCGTGAAGCAATAGATTTAGATAATCAAAACCAAAGGACAATGAAATCAGAGCCCAGAGATCTTTGACAATGAGCTGAGAAGAGTTAATCATTAACTCATAGGCTATAGAAGAGTTTATCGTTAACAGATAATCTCAAATACTGGCTTGCAGACAGGCAAGCTCACACACAAATCACTCTTGTGGCTTCTAAAATTCATATAAATGAAATACACTTATCAGGCAACTCAAATGTCACAAAAGTGTTCAAAATTAAAACAAACTCCAAATCTTATCATCTGAAAAGAATGTTTGAAAACTGCCCGATGAAGAGATTTACAGAGCCTAAAGGAGGCTGCATCAATTCAATAAGACTGATTTAGTCTTATTAATTCAGCTAACTATAGGTATTGAGCTAAATATACTAATTCTATCTCCAGTACCAAGTGACTCCATTTATGTCTTCACACTGTACTATATTGATGTTACAGATGCAGGATACTATCTCTAAAGCAGTACAGAAACTACATAAATAATTACTTCTAGATTAAAAATAATTGCATGGGAAGCACTGTATTATATGGGACAGCAAAACATTGGTGTGTTTTTTTTCTCACCATTTCCTGACTGTGCATACATCAGCTATTGCTTGGCAACAAACTGGCAAGCAACCAGAGCACTTGGCAGTACAAGGCAATACAATTAATGCAACCTTAAGTTCTTTGTTGCTGCTGCTTGGGTTTTTTTTATTTTTTAAACAACAACTATTCAGTGAAACACAGTATTCTGCCTTATTCCCCCCTCCCTTTAAAAAAAAAAAAACTGATAACCCACTTTGTCCCCTTGAAATTTTGGAAATCTTCCATAAACCATACCTAGGTTCACACCAAAGTTAAATAAACTTTACTATGATTTTCCCACAGTTGTAAATCCATCCATAGAAATATTAGAATGTGGAAATCTTCCTGGATTAATGTCTATTGCTGGATTTGCAGATGGAGGCTGTGGCCAGGAAATCTTCACCCATCTTTGGCTAATGCACCAGTTGCAGTCCTATCTGGAGTAGGACAAAAACCCAGTCCTTACCACAACTGGAATGGGCTGTTTCAATTAAATGTACTTTTAAAAATTAAAGTTGTACAAACTACAGTTGCTCATGCTGGCAGGTGAGAACCACAACAGCCATATTGCAACTGTATTATAGGTGGTGTATTGGCTTTAATAGGTTTCAAGATATAGTCCAAAGTGCTGACTTTTAACATGGCTTGGTTCCCAGCTAATTTCCAGGTGAAAAATAGCCCCCTGCCTCTTCCAGGTAGAGCTAGCTTATCCTATGTGCTAGTTTCAGATATGGATGCTCAAAGTTTCCTATTTACAGTAATTAAGAAGGGTGCAGGTGTATCTCCATCGTGGTCTCACGGTGGAACAGAAGCTGGGCTGGCTATTAAACATGTAGGTAACACTGTTAGGAACAGAAATCTAATATATCCATAAAAACATTAGATGTGGACGCCTGCTCAGAAATAATGACTTTGTGATTTCTGACTTCTTTTAGTTTCATTATTTTCACTGGAAAGTTCTTTAACGAAGAGGTCAGAATCCACATCACACCCATGCTATCTATAGAATACTGTCCCTAGCTTACTTGAGTTCTTAATTAGGCTTAGAAAATCGTGTCTTCTGACAGAAGGGAATGTTGGGCCACTGCCATTATATCTCATTTATGTAAAATTGAGACGTCGACTTTTTTAGGGGGGCGGTGGAACAAAAGCCTATAAGTGATAAGATCTGCATCTTGTTACTGTGAACCTACAATGCTTCAGCCAAACTGAACTGTTGAGTAAAAATGGAAAAGAGGCCTCTGACATTCAAGGTCAGAAAAAGAACAACCAAATGTCAATTGACTCAAAAGGGCAAGAAGGAAAGATTTAAGGTTTAAACTCTAGGACTGACATAGAAATAAGACTTAATTTCTGAATTAGTAGGGACATTTTATGTATATTTATGACTTTTTAAGGAAGATTTTTTTTTAATAATTGTTAAAATAAAATTGTTAAAAACATGGTTATTAATAAGTCTTAATGGTTCTTTTTTCTGTACTGTTTTTACTTTGGGTTGATTAATAATTGTAATAGAGAGAGAAAGATAGAGAAATGGCTTACTTCTTGTCAGCAATAAAGTAGTCTATTTAGCTGTGTTAAATCTATGAAGCATAGTGACAAAAGAGAGGTGGGG
Organism: Azemiops feae; assembly: GCA_023970755.1. Taxonomy (NCBI): domain Eukaryota; kingdom Metazoa; phylum Chordata; class Lepidosauria; order Squamata; family Viperidae; genus Azemiops; species Azemiops feae. The sequence continues at coordinate 1,894,921 of JALGBA010000269.1, read as the reverse complement.
AAGGAAGCAGAAGAATGGAAATAGCAATGTAGCCTCATGATGTAAGCCATGTCACTTGTACATCTGTTGCAATATCATACACATGTGTCAGAATTTGTGATGAAATACTGCAATTTTCTTTTTTCTTTTCTCTTTTTTTTTTTTGGATTTTGATAAAAGCAATGTCCTGTAGAGACTATTAGTATAGTTTCTGCTGACAGCCTGTAATTGAATACAGGATAGAATTTCCTGATGAACCAATATTTATTGCCATGTCTGATGAGAATTAAATTCAAAGAAGTTCATTCTGGGAGCCCAGATTTGACAACGAGTCTGAGGCCACACCTCATGCTCATTAACATAATTTCCATATTAATATACTGTCAGTGAATGTAAACATAAACCAATCTAAAGAATAATAATCTAAAAAATGAAAATAAATATTAAATTTTAATATCAGCCTTTCCTTATGCTCCTTTGTCAATTCATCCCTTGGAATAGAGAGACATAGACATAGATATACATATACACACAAAGACAGTGATTGCCTAGGAAATATTCTTAAAGTAAGTGTCCTTTAGAAAGTAACATAGAAAGTAACAGTTTTCAGATCATGGTGTTTTCTGGAAAAACACTTTCCCTTTTTCTTCATCCTTGCCCTTCCACATTTTAGAAATAAATCATCATCCCTGAATTTCTAATGAGTCATTATGAATAATAATAGTAATGACACAGCACTTTATATTCCCAACACTCTGGATGAGCATTAAGCTAGACATCCAATTACTTTCTGTAATAATGCATTCCCTTAATTTAGCACATTATGAATAATCTTAATTGATAACCTGAAAATGAGAAGATAAAAGCTCTTTTCCTTTTCTTTTTTAATTAAGAATTTTATTAAAATTATCATAATATATAATAGAAATGTAAATAAAGATGATAGAAAAAGGAGAAAGGGGAAGAAAGGGGAAAGAGAGGTGTACGCACTGGAAGAAAGGGAGGGGGAAGCATCAAGTAGCAAAAGAAAAGCTCCTTTTCTTAAAACCAGAAATATCTAATTCTAGATACTTTCATCCAAGCCTTCTAAGAGAACCATTCCCTTTGCACATAATCTTTGCTATCAAAATGCAAACGTAAGGCTTAAAAATACATTTTAAAAGAAGCGGGGTTCTTTAATAGTGGCATGTTTCTCTACTTGCAAAAAAAGAATGGGAAGGATAAAGCTTGCAGGTGAATATTGACTATCTTAGAATAATTTAACCTCCTCCCCCATCCAAGCCCGTCATTGTTATGAAAGCCCTTTGTTCATCCTGGCAGAGGACAGACTGCACTATGTTACATCCCAATGAAAATGAGATGGTACTAACAAGCGATGGAAGAGAGGGTTGTTTTTCCTCTTGCATGGCTGCTCCTCTACAGAGGCATGCATTTCTCACATTAATCCTCCTCAAAGACTTAGTTGTCCTAGCTTCCTGCTACAAATCAGCCCTGGGATGGCAGCCCCCATGAAATCCCATTAGAATGCTGAAAGCAGTGTTTTACCGTGCCAGGCAATAGAATAAATTCAGAACAATGAGACTAGGGATTGTTTGGACCCATATAAAATGAAGACATTGTTGGAAAATGAATAAACAGATTATTTCAGGTTCTTCTTCATTTCCATTAAGTAGATGCAGTTGTTTGCAGAGTTGATAAAAAGTGAACAGGGTGAGCCAAAATGTCTCTCTGTTGCTGTTGCTGTTGCTGCTGTTGTTGTTGTTATTGTTAAATGGCTGAACATGCAAGCATTAATGGATACCTATTTCTGAGTCAATTCATTTTAATTTGGGATAGAGTTGCTTCTGTTCTGACCGATTCTTTAATTCCTTTGCCTACATATGGTCAGTCTTTGTGCCATGCAGTATGAGGATATTACTTAGTACTCCGGTCACATTTTGATATCATTCTCCCTCTAGCTCTTTCTCATTTATGTGGCTTGGTAGCAGGGGAGACAGATAATAGGGCAGTGCAATTCTTCTAAAATAATTAGGAAAATGTGCTCTGAAATGCACAGGAGCACAAAGATAGCAATCGTATGCAGTTCTTTAAACTAGCCATGTCTTTTCCACTGAAATTTGCAACGTGATCCTGGGGGGGGGGAACCAAAGTGACTTTAAACAGCAGCAGATAGGAACTAACTTCAGACTCCTGCAAGTTCTGAAAATCCCTTTTAGAATCAATGCTGCAGTCCTAACAGATTATTCGCCAACTGACAATAGTGTTTCATAGCTCTGCCAAGATGGTCCATTCTAAACTAAATTTGCTTATTGTTTTACTATATGTTCATATCACCAACCACCACAAAGGGTCATAAAATAAAAAATAAAAAATATAATAAATCAATAAACCAACATTTTAAAAAAATCAGTAATTAATAATTATAATTAACTTTTTAGACCACAATACAAAATAAATCACATCTGGCTGAAGTCACAGATCACACTAAGCATTAATCATTGCTTACCAACTATATTATTGAGGTCACATAATACTAAGCAACAAGCAAACAGAACACATTAAATTGTAATACAATAATCTAGCCCATATGCTTATTTTTAAGATGTCACAAAGTATTATGGTTGTTTAATATTTATATCTGTGGCTAACACAATATTCAATGAACACTGATTTATTTGCCAATAGCCTTTATATACAACTGATGGGGTGTAGTATGGAATAAAGGCTACTACCCCCATGTGGAAAGCATTTTTGTGAGAGGGTGCTCCTTCTGATCCTCCACATGAAGGCATAATGCCATCAGTAGCATGAGATGATTCTCCCATTATTCACCTGAAGTTGTAACCAGCAAGCAATTTTGATACATGAGTCAGGACATCTCAGTCTCCATGATGTTGTATCTGTGAACAAGGAAATACTTTTGCTCTCCTGTGTTTGAAGTGGTGCTTCAATATGCTCCCATTGGAGGAGATTCTTGGTTTACCCATCTTCCCATTCATACTAATCTGTTGTAGTAGCCCATTGCCCTGGTTACAAAAAGATACAGTGCCCTTGCTGACCTTAATAGGGACACTAAGGAGACAGGTCAAGGTAGTTGTGATGATGATAACTCAAATAAGCAGGGAATCGTGGTCCGAGATGAAAAACTTGTTTTGGACAGGGAAAGTACGAATCAGGTATTACACATCAGTCATGCAAGAAGAGCAAGGCATCCAAAAAGAGAAACCACCTTCTGGTTGGTGATTCAGTTATAAGAGATGTAAAATTAGGAAAGGATACAGAGGTTTCAAAAGAGATCAGATGTCTTCCAGGTGCTACTGCCAGTAGGGACAAGAAGCGTATTTTTAAGATAGTCAAGAATGCCAGCAAGGACTGTGATGTGGATGCTATTGTACATCTTGGCACTAACGATCTGTCCCCAAAATATGTATTCTCTGTGCAGAATGATTTCCAGAGCTTGGGGCAGGAACTTAGCAGGATAGGCTGTAGGCTTACTTTTCAGAGGTTTTACCAGTGTATAAGGAACAAAATGGAAAAGGACAGCATATAGCAGAATTCAATATGTGGCTAAAGGAGTGGTGTAAAAGGGAAGGCTTTGGTTTATTAGTCACAATGTCTGCAGCTGGTCCAATGAAAAAGTGTACAAAAGAGATGGTTTGCATCCATCAAAGAAAGGAACTGAGTTACTTGGCAATAAATTCACAGATTTTCTGGAGAAATATTTAAACTGAACAACGAGGACAGTGAGTTAATTGATACAGAACATTCCTATTCCTGGCAATCCAAAAATTATAGGGTTATCAGTGCCTGTAACATAGAGATGTGTGTGGACAAGAATATCAACCTAGTTGTCAAGCAAAATCAAGATTTTAATAGCGAGTGCCACACCAAGTGCACTAATCAAACAGGTGGTAAGAAAATAGGGGAACTCAGGCACCACACAAGTTATGTAGAAAGTAAACACGTGGTCAGTCATAAAGGACTCAAATGTCTATATACCAATGCACAGACTATGAGCAATAAACAGGGTGAACTAGAAATTCAGGTAAATGAGGACAGATATGATATTGTTGCCATTAATGAAACTTGGTGGGATGAAACCCACAAATGGAACACACAGCTAGAGGAATTTAAATCATTTAAAAGAAACAGACCAAATAAAAGAGGAGGTGGAAATAACTACATCTCTACAGAAATAGAGCACAACAATGATGAAAACTGTCTTGAATGCATTTGGGTCAATATAAAAGGGGGGGAAATGACATTGCCATAGGTGTATACTATAGGCCACCCAACCAAACAGATGAAATAGATGAACTTTTTGCTAGTCAGCTAACTAAGGTATGTAGGAAGCACATCACAATAGTAATGGGGGACTTCAATTACCCTGATATCAACTGGGAGACAAACTCTGCATCAAGTGGAAGATCAAACAGATTCCTGACAAACTTAGCAGACAACTTTGTCTGCCAAAAAGTAGAGAAGGGAACTAGGGGATCAGCCATATTGGACCTAATTCTCACTAACAGAGATGAAATGATAGAAGGTGTTGAAGCCACAGGAACCTTGGGGGGGAGTGATCATGCAATATTGAAATTCAACATTATGCAAGCACAAGCAACAGAACACAGTCAAACTAGAATCTTGGACTTTAAGAGAGTAATTTCAATAACCTTAGAGAGAGCTTGGGAAGGATTCCATGGATGAGAATTCTCAAGGGGGAAAAAACTCTAGAAGCTTGGGAAATTTTGAAAAGTGAAATTATAAAAGCCCAGTCTAGCACAATACCAGCGAAAAAGAAAAATAACAGTTCTCAAAAGAAACCAGCATGGCTGCATAAAGAACTCTCTCATAAGTTGAAAGACAAAAAGAACAAGTATAACAAGTGGAAAGAGGGGCACATAACTAAGGCAGAATATCAGCAAATAGCCCAAGCCTGCAA
>JALGBA010000269.1:0-87500 GCA_023970755.1 Azemiops feae | reverse complement strand
TATATTTTTCATATTATAATAATGCAACAAGCTACCCAGGACTGTGCTTAAAAGAGACTAGCCCAACTTTAGTGAGAACAAATTCAGGAAGAAAAAAAATAATCTTACCATTTATTCCCTCGGTTGATTTGAGTTTTGTGCTCCGATTATTGCTTTGACTTTCACCAGAAGGGGAAGAAAAGTAAATGTGTATAAACTTTGATCCAGATTCCAGTTCCACGTCACTAAAGAAAACGTCAGTGGAGTGACAGAAAACTGAATAGCTCAGAGTTCCAGTGGAAAGCGTTTTTTTTTTTTTTTGTTTCTTTCTTTACATAACCAAGCTGGAAATAGTTTAAGGATCCCTGCCTCCAGTTCTACATCAAAATCAATATTATAAGTTATCAATTGACTTTGGAGGGCAGAGGGCATCAGTGTATATTTCCTCTCCCCTTAGAAGCACAACCTCAGGATGGCAACAGAAAGCCAATTCAGACAAAAACGTTCATGATCTTGCTTTTTTTTTTTTTTAAATGTGTATTTAAGAGTGACTAGCCATTTTTAAGAGACCAGAATTTCCAATAAGGTGACCTTTTTCCCTGTTTCTAGAGCAGGAGCCTCAGAGCTTTGCGTGCAAACAGTATTAAACCCTTAACATTTTTACCAAGTTACAATAAGATGTTTACATGGACTCAGGTTTAACTTTTAACATTAGATCAGGTATGAAGGGGGGGAAATGAGTTAAATTTAAGCTGGGATTCCAAGAGGATGCTTATCATTAGACATGAGATGTGTCTTTTGCCGTCCAGATGTTTCTGAACTAAAGTCCCAGATTCTGGAGGATGCTGGCTGGGCCGCTGCTGGTTTAGCAGCATCTGGAAGGTCACAGCTGTGTGCTTCATGTAGAAAGTCCTTGCAAATGGAGTCGGCAACCTTCTTACAGTGAAGGCAGTTCTTTAGGGGAGGGGTTTGCAACCTGTGTGCCATGGCCCACTACTGGTCCATGGCCCATTTGTAACCGGGCAGCGTGAGTGACCCGGGTGCTCATGGCCCCACTCACACGAGTGTCGCGGGTACTCATGGCCCACTCGCACGAGCATTGTAGGTGCTTGGGGCCTCATTCAAACGAGCGTCACAGGTGCTCTTGGCCCCACTCACGTGAGCAATGGGTGCTCGTGCACACGCATGCACGCGCACACAGACCTGTCCCTCCCACAAAACCATCCCCTCTTTCCCCCCTCCTTCCCCCCCCCCAGGCCTCCCTCCCAGAAAGGTTGTGGAACTCTGCTTTAGGGGAGGCAATCCAGAATGTGACCCACACATATCTGTAGTTTAAAGTGATACAATCCTGTTACTTGAAAAGGTTGGGTTTTTAGTTTCTCCTCTGAAACCCCTTTTTACATATTTCCAGCTGCCTTCTATCCTTCATAAGGACCAGTCGTTATGGTTTGTGAACTCTGGTTTGTGGCTTAACTGTGATAGGGGAGTTGAGCTTCTAGAGTTTTCTGTCCACACACCTCTGGCTTTGGGTATCCCCGAATTCTCTGTTTTGCTTGCTTAGGAGAAAGTGACACAATTGAGTTGCCTCCTGGTAAACAAAGCAACCCACAAACTTGATACAGGGGGATTAGAGATTTGTCAGTCTATGGAACTGGAAGCACTTGTGACTTTTTGATGCACTCTGGCAAGGTGGGGATAGGATCAGGTTTTCAGGGGGAAAAAAACTTTTGAGAGAAAACTCTGGCAATCAAACAAGAGACTCACAAGTATCAGCCCCACTTTTTTTTTTTGCTTTGAATGCTGGAACGAAGCATTGTTCAACATCTCTCCCTACAAGAGTGCGCAATTACCTCAAGCTGTTTGGGTGAGGCAGGATATCTGAAGAAGTGTTCCTCATTTTGTTGATTTCAGCAAAAAAGTTGGGGATCAGGTATACCTGCTAATTTGCTACAGGTAGCGCAGAAAACAAAGCAATTCATCCCAATCCATTTTCTCCCCAAGGCCGTTCATTCATACATACATACAAATATGTACAGAGAGAGCCAGGTGGTTTAGTGGTTAAGGCACCATGCTAGAAACCAGGAGGCTCTGAGTTCTAGTGCTGCCTTAGCCACGAAAGCCAGCTGGGTGACCTTGGGCCAGTCACTCTCTCTCAGCCCAACCCACCTCACAGGGTTGTTGTTGTGGGGAAAATGGAAGAAAGTGTATTTACATATGTTTTCCATCGAGTTATTGATAAAAATAATAAAGGTGGGAAATAAATCTCCACATGCACTCTGTACTAAATGTGTCAGGATACTTGGTTACTGTTAGTCTGGGCACTTACCCTAGAAGTATGTCAAAAAAATGTCAATCTTGTCGAGTCTTCAAACTGGCAAGGATAATACAGATGAATTGTGGCTTGACCGGGGTACAAATTACTTTTAGTTATTATTTGATACATAGATACATAGAATAATAGAATTGGAAGGGACCTTGGAGGTCTTCTAGTCCAACTCCCTGCTCAAGCAGGAGTTTTGCCCCACTTTACGAACTTTCTCGCTACCCTTGTTAAGGGAATCGCTGGAGTGGTTCAGTTAGTAACATGGTTATTAAGTGAATCTGGTTTCCCCATTGACTTTGCTTGTCAGGTTAACAAAAGGTGATCACATGACCCTGGGTTCCTGCAACCGTCATAAATGTGAGTCAGTTGCCAATCATCTGAATTTTGATCACGTGACCATGGGGGTGCTGCACTGGTTTTGAGAGAAAGTTATAAGTCCAAGTCACTTTTTTCAGTGCTGTTGTAACTTCAGCCACTAAAGGGACTGTTGTAAGTTGAGGATTACTTGTATTGTAAAACTACATCATAAGTTGTAAGTTAGGCCAGTCTTTGGTGACCAATTCTCCTTTATCAGAACTACGCTATACATGCAAATATTGGAGGTCCAGTTCATCTCATGTTCCATTTCCACAAAAAGGTGTGTGTGTTTAAAATGCAAATAAAAGTTGCAATGGTTTTTGGTTAGAGGTGGGGCAATTGCAAAATTTTTCCAGAATCTGGACGTTAAATGTTTTTCAGTGCATTGTTCCGGTGGTGGGATTCAAATATGTGAACAACCGTTTCTCTGGGTGGATCTTGCTTCCGGAAGATCATTCTGGGCCCGGGCAACAAAAAATTAGCTACCGGTTCTGCCGAAGTGGTGCGAACCGGCTGAATCCCACCACCGCATTGTTCCATAATTATCCCAAAGATGCTTTTTTTCACGAGGCAATTGGACTTTGTTTTTCTTTGAAGACGTTTCGCTTCTCATCCAAGAAGCTTCTTCAGAGCTCTCTTAAGCTTCTTGGATGAGAAGCGAAACGTCTTCAAAGAAAAACAACAGTCCAGTTGTCTCGTGAAAAAAAGCATCTTTGGGATAACTATGACCTGGATGACAGAGAATCTCCATAGACATTGTTCCATAATGATGTCACTCCTTTTGCCCCCAAAGTGCTGGGATGGGGAGAAAACTCTTTGTTCCTGAGTAGACCATTTGTTTTTTTTTTCTCCTGGAAAGGCCACCCTCCCTCTTTAAGCCTTGCTTGCCAGGCATCGCCCTTGGCAGGCTTCCCACGACCCAAAGGCTGCCCCTAAACTACAGGTTTTCCCGCAGCAGGTTGGGCCTCAAAAGCACGCCCCGATGGCTTTGCACGGCTGCAGCCGGCGTCAACAGGCCGGGTGGAGGCCGAGGGCGCGACGTGGCAGGAACCAGCCTGTCTTCAGGTGAGCAAGGCTCTAGTCCTCGCCGCTTCCAAATCTGGCGGCGTGGCTCCCTCTGGTGGCGGCGTCCGGGAACTGCTACCTGTGCGCCCATACTACCAGACTCCCGACGGAAAGGGGAAAAACTGTCGCCAGATCCACCCTGCAAAACTCCGGAGCGCCTCTAGATGGCAAGCAAGATCGTGCAGAAAACTCATCTGGGCTCCCTAAAGTAGGCAGCCCGGCGCCCCGCCTCTGTGCTCACTGCGGGACTCAAGATCCTGCCCAGATCTCAAGGCTGCTGGGCAAATCGTTGCGCCGCTCCGCTCCTTTCGGGCACGGAGCCGTTTCCCTGCAAGCGTTCACACGACCCTCGAAGGGGCTGCTTACCTTGCAACCCGCTAAGCCAGGCAGCCCGGAGGCGCAAGGCAAGCGGGCGAGGGAAGGGGAAGGGCGTTTAACCGGGACGAGCCTCGCAGGCAATGTAGAAGCGGAGCAGCAGACGGCGAAAAACGGGGCTCTTTCTGAAAATACAGCTCGATCTTGCAGGGAGAGCCCCCCCGGTAAGAGGGATCAGCTGGGATCCAAGACCCGAGGAACTTGGCGCTAGTTCGGATTTTCTCCTGAAGTTTGTTAAAATCCGGAAGTGAGGCTCCAGGGCGCCTGTGGTTTTCGACGCGCGGGAGGGTTAAGAGGACAAACCGGGAATCCGTTCCGACCACTCTGATCCTCTCGCCGAGGGCGGGGTGGAGCGATCCCGTTAAAAGTGATCGCTTCGGAGAGGAGTCCGGGGCCCGCCACGGGCAAGCGTGAGTCAGGTGCATGCAGCGGGTGGATTTGGGATTTGGATTTGCAACCCCTCGACTAGAGTTTGTGGAGATGCAGCTTAAAAATGCACGCACGCACACCAACTGTGCATTTTAAGATGCAATCTCCAAAAACTGTTTTCGAGAGCTTCGGAGGAGGCCGTTTGCAAACGTTATAAGTGGTGGAGCTGAGGTTTTGTTCTGGGCATTTGATGCACCGAGTAAGGGTCTGATAAAGATAAAGAGCAAAGATTACAAAGAAGTAACCTTTTTGTATCCTGGACCCTGTGTAGGTGGGGGAGAAGCAGTGCAGAGCTTCTGGCCCCTCCCCGCAGCTGCAAGGAGAGAGGGTAGAAAGCTCAAACGGAGGCTCTCCGCTTATCCAAGGAGAAGCCCCTCCCTCCGCCCCCCCTTGGGAGGCGGAGCTTCTGAGCCAGGTGTGCTCTGATCTCCTGCCCTTTGCTTTGAGTGGAGTGGCCGAAGGGCAGGAGAAAGGTAAGGGGAAGAAGTTGCAGCCGACAAGGGAGACACCCCCCCCTCTCCAGGGAGTGCCTCCCCTCCTTCCCAAACTGGGGAGTAGGAACGGAGTTTCAGTGGGCGAGGGCTTCCTTCTTCTTCAGCCCTTCTTGGTACGCTCAAAGTCCAGCCCAAGAAGTTTGCTGTAAGCTGGTCTCCCGGCTCCGCTTTGGAGGCCCAAACCCTGGTTTGCAAATTGCACGCCAAAGGGACCCGGTGGGATTTGTGGCAACTCCTTAGCAAGGGCTGAAAGGTGACATGGCTAGGCAGGAGGACCAAACGCCCGACTTAGCATCTGGTTCTTCCTGTTTTTGAATCTGGGCAGGGCTGAGAACAGGAAAGTTGTATTATCTAAGGACAGAAGTACACCAGCCCGGTGGCTAGCAGATTGCTCCAGGCCAGCTGGAAACGGGCAGGGTTACCTGCTGATTTGGGAGGTTCTGGGGTTTGGTCTGTAAAGATGTAGGGTTGGGTGACACAAACCCTCATGTGATTGGAAGGTTTTTTAGCTTTGTTGAATTTTAATGCAGTTGATGGCGTCATTTATCTCATATTTGTGGAAATGTGCCTGATTCTATCATTTTTAAACTGGACCATGACCCATGGGGTCTTCTCATCATGCCTCTCTCTCTCTCTCCTTCCCTCTCCCTCCCCTCCCTCTCTCTCCCCTCTCCCCCTCTCTCTCTCCTTCCCTCTCTCCCCTCCCTCCCTCTTTCTCTTACCTACTCACTCACTCGTTAGCCTTATCAGTTTTGTAAACATTGTTGGAAGAACATTCCATATGGGATCTATCCATGCATGCAAACATTTATGATAGTGAACCAACCCTATGTAATTCCTTCCGTCTATTGATCTTTTCCTTTAAGCCTCATATAAATTGATTACCATCTGCCTCCTTGCTTTGTGATCCAAGTGGGACTTCCTTGTCCATCGTTGTGCTCTCCAGAGACAACTCTCTGCCCACTTGGATTCTGGGCCAGTGGCTCATCTGAAAATGCCGGTTCTTCCTTTGAACCTTGTATGTCCTAGGAGGTACTTGCCTGACCCAGACAGCCTTTCAGAGGAAGGAAAAGTACGAAAGCTTGTCTATTTTTGCCCTATGTTTCCCACCCTGTGTAATTATTATATCTATAAGACCTGGAACGAAATCACAGCATAAAATATGGCTTATGCCTTTTAAAGCATGTTTTTATGCTTTTTGCTCCTCGCCGGTCAGGCACAATTGGTTTGACTGAATTCTTTTGGGTGGGGGGGGGAGAGAGGAGATCCCCACTTTTGTTTTTCCAAATTATTTTGCTTGCTTGCTGTTTTCTCAAACTTCCTTCTTGTCCAGAATTTTCTGGTTTTGGTTCTGTGAAGATCCACCTTTGGAGAATCAGTTTTGTAAGTGTAAGGTGGGAAGATTCGCAGTGGGAATCTGTGGTTGTCCGTTTTTTCTTGGTTCATGTTGCGTACCTGCAGAGATCTACAGAGAGTGGTCAAAAAAAGTCAAGAAGGCAGCCATGATGGTTCAACAAAAGCTCCACCCATTTCTACCTATGTGCAATGCAGGGGTGGAGCTTCAGCCGTACCATTGTGGTCACCGTCTTCATTTTTTTGACCACCCCTTGGGGACACCTTTGTGTACATGACTATGGTGTGAAAGAGCATGTGTATGTTCGTTCTTCTTGAATCAGCTTTTCTAACTGGAACTGATTTTGCATTTACTTATAAAGAAATAGAAAGTAGTTCCAGGATAAAAGCAGAAAAGAAACGTACTATAAATTTCAACTATCTGGAATGGTCCAAGGGCAAAATAGCAGGATCAAAATAAACAGGAGGAGAAAAAGAATATTAAGTATGTTTGCCACCTTGAGCTAGTTATGAAATAATAAAGGTAGTAAACAATCTAATAAATAATAAAAGTGATAAAATGTATTTATTTCAGTTATGCAAGCCCTGCTTTTCAATCCATTCTTTTCCAAAGTGTCTATAACCGTGGTGGCGAACTTATGGCACGCGTGCCACAGGTGGCACGCACAGCCCTCTCTGTAGGCACGCGCGCCATTGCCCCAGTCCTAGGCCTTCAGCTGGGTTTTATAAAACCTTTTCACTTTAGGCCTCCGCCGCCGTCTGCAAAAAAAAAAAAGTCCAATCAATTTCAACTTCTCGCGGGAAAAAAAAAAGATCTCGCAAAGTTGGAATTGATTGATTGAACTTTTTAGTCCCATCCAGTCTGCCGTTACCACTGCAGCCACGCCCACCCAATGGGCCACGCCCACCCCGCACCCGATGATACATAAGTGGGTTTTGGTTTGCAGTTTGGGCACTCGGTCTCTAAAGGGTTCGCCATCACTGGTCTATAATATTTAAAAAATTCCTGCAGTGATCAAGCTCAATGAGAGGGAGGGAGGGGAAGGAGGAGGAGGAATGTTAGAGAGGGAGGGAAAAGAAGGAGGAAAGGAAGGAGGAGAAGGAAGAAGTTGGGGAGGGAGAGAGGGAGGGGGGATGGAAAGAAGGAAGGAAAGGGAGGGAGGAAAGGAAGAAGGAAGAAATTGGGGGAGGAAAGGAAGGAAAGAGAAGGAAGAAATTGGGGAGTGAGGGGGGAAGGAAAGAAGGAAGGAAAGGGAGGGAAGGAAGGAAGGAGAAGGAAGAAATTGGGGGAGGAAGGGAGGGAAAGAAGGAGGGAGGGAGGGAAGGAAGAAGGAAGAAATTGGGAGGAAGGGAGGGAAAGAAGGGAGGAGGAGAAGGAAGAAATTGGGGAGGGAGGGGAAAGAAAGGAAAGGGGAAGGGAAAGAAGGGCAATTATAAGCATAAAAATGTCCCTGAAATATGTTATAGGTTAAAAAAATTGGTTGTTTTAGGAAAGACATCCCTGCTAATGTAAAGTTGGGGGGGAAAGTAGGAAATGAATGTTGCTTTTTAAAGTAATACTTTCCATCCACATTTTTATAAACTACCTATATTAAGCCTGCGCCAGTGTAATTTATATTTGGGACAATTTTGTGGTTTTGTTTTGTTTTGAAGAGCACAAAACAAGCCCCAAAAAGTGCCAAGTTACTGCTAAGATAAACTAAAGCGTAAACAAAGCATCCATATAATGTTAATGTACAACTATGTCTTGTGACATGTTATTAAATCTAGACTGTCTAGAAACCTAATCTTCTCCTCTCTTCAGTAAAAAAAACAAAAACATGTCAGTGGGGTATCCTTAAGGGCAGGCCTTAAGCCCTGCTGGTTTAATGAGTCATTGAGTTTGTCTTGCCATCCTGATTTTTATGTTAGGAATAAGGAGTGTGTTCCAGATTGGCTTTCAAATGTACAGTTGTTTTCTTTAGGGCTTCTTAAGAGGCACAGTCCAAGAAAAGTATTCTTCATTCCTTTTTTATTATTATTATATATTATGTTTCATCAACAGGAATAAAATGCAAAACAGAGAAAACAGGAAAACATACATCCAACAACAACAAAAAATGTGTACACACAAAAAAAAGACCCAAACATCAAATAAGTCTAACACTGAACATACAAAAAATTCCATCCCGGCTGGATGCTGGAAAGAAAATCAAAGAAACCTGATAAATTCTCCTCCCCTTATATAACAGGTCTAACAGATGATTGCAGGTAGTCCTCGACTTACAACAGTTCATTTAGTGACCGTTCGAATTTGGCACTGAAAAAAGTGACTTAAGACGGTTTTTCACACCACCACTGCAACATCCCCAGGGTCATGTGATCAAAATTCAGAGGCTAATAATAATAATAATAATAATAATAATAATAATAATATAATAAAAATAAAGTTGGAAGGGACCTTGGAGGTCATCTAGTCCAACCCCCTGCTCAGGCAGGAAACCCTATACCATTTCGGACAAATGGCTGTCCAGTCTCTTCTTAAAAACTTCCAGTGTTGGAGCATTCACAGCTTCTGGAGGCAGGTTGTTCCACTGGTTAATTGTTCTAACTGTCAGGAAGTTTCTCCTTAGTTCTAGGTTGCTTCTCTCCTTGATTACAACTGGCTCATATTTATGACGGCTTCAGTCTCCCAAGGCCACCTTTTGCGACCTTCTGACAAGCAAAGTCAAGGGGGAAGCCAGATTCCCTTAACAACTGGGTTACTAACTTACCAACTGCAGTGATTCATTTAAGAACTGAGGCAAGAAAGGTCGTAAAATGGGGCAAAAATCAGTTCGCCGCTGTCTCCCTTAACAATATAAATGTTGGGCTCCATTTGGTGGTAAGTTGAGGACTACCCATATAACCTTTCTCATCCGTATTTAACAAGAAAAATATATAAACATATATTTCAAATGAGATCTCTTATCTAATAATCTTTTGCTTTCATAATCAGAACTTTTTCCATGCTATTGTCACAAATCCCACTTCCGCAACCAGAGAAAAGGTGTCTTGAGGCTGCCATCTTCTACACTAATCTACTCCTACTTAGTCCTCTCTGGATGTGTAGGGATTACAGATCCCAGCATTCCCAGCCAAAATGAAATAGTCACAATAGATAAAAAGTTTTCAGTGGGTTGTGGTCCTAACACATTTCAAGGTACCCTGTTGGGAATACAGGTAGTCCTTGACTTAACGATCACAATTGAGCCTAAAATTTCTGTTGCTAAGAGAGACAGTTGCTAAATGGGTTTTGCCCCATTTTATGGCCTTGTCACAGTTGTTAAGTGAATCACTGCAGTTGTTAAGTTAGTAACATGGTTGTTAAGTGAATCTGAGTTCCCCATTGATTTTGCTTGTCAGAAGGCCGCAAAAGGTGATCACATGACCCCGGGACACTGAAGCCGTTATAAATACGAGTCAGTTGCCAAGCCTTTGAATTTTGATCACATTACTCTGGAGATGCTGCAACAGTCATAAGTGTGAAGGTCATAAGCAAAGTCAATGGGGAAACCGGATCCACTTAACAACCGTGTTACTAACTTAACCACCGTAGTGATTCCCTTAACAACTGTGGCAAGAAAAGTCGAAACTCACTTGACAATTACAGGTAGTCCTCAACTTACGACCACAACCAAGCCCAAAATTTATGTTGCTGAGTGAGAAATTTGTTGTTTGCCCCATTTTACGACTTTCCTTGTCATAATTGTTGAGTGGATCACCGCAGTTGTTAAATTAGTAACACCGTTGTTAAGTGAATCTTGCCTTCCGCATTGATTTTGCTTGTCAGAAGGTCGCAAAAGGGGATCATGTGACTCTGGGGCACTGCAACTGTCATAAATATGAACCAGTTGTCAAGCATCTGAATGTAAATCACATGACCATGGGGATGCTACTGTGGTCATATGTGTGAAAAATGGTTCTAAGTCACTTTTTTCAGTGCCGTTGTAACTTTGAACGATCGCTAAACAAAATATTGTAAAGTTGAGGACTACATATACGAGACATTTGAGGTCATGAGGTTTGTAAGACCAACCTGTAGGATTGGCCCGTTCTCAGATATTTTGGATCCATCTCAGCAATTCCTGATATGGCAATACCCAAACTTTAGCCCTCAGCTGCTCTGCCGAGCTATATTTTCTCTCTACACTGACCCCCGGCTGAAATAAACATTACAGATAGTCCTCAATTCACAACAATTCACTTAGTGACAGTTCGAAGTAACCATGGCACTGGAAAAAGTGACTTAGGACTGTTTTTCACACTTACGACCGTTGCAGCATCTCTATGGTCATGTGATCAACAGCTGCTTGGCAACTGACTCATGTTTATGACGGTGGCGGTGTCCCTGCGACACGTGATCATCACCTTTTGCGACCTTCTGACGAGCAAAGTCAAGGGGGAAGCCAGATTCACTTAACAACCGTTCTACCAACTTAACAACCGCAGTGATTCACTTAACACGTGGCAAGAAAGGTCATAAAATGGGGCGAATTCATTTCACCGCTGTCTCACTTAGCAACAGAAATTTTGGGCTCAATTGTGGTCGTGAGTCGAGGACTATCTTTAGTCATTGGTTAAGGAATCTCACTGCAGATGCAGATAGCAGATGCCATCATGTCAAAGCTTGTAAATACTCTTTAAGATTTATTAATACTGTATATGAAACAGATTTATCACCGTCCGGAACTTCCTGGGTCCATGGAAGTCTGAGGAAAAAATTGAAAATAAAAGATTGCTTTCTTTTCCACTTCCAGCCCTTCTGAATCCCATGGAGAGCCCCAACAATTTCTGCCGCCTTTGTGGCGACGGGCTGCGTGGGAATCATCGGCGGTGGCTTTTCAGCCGGAGCAGCAACAGCTCACGCCCTGACCTGCTGGTGATACTGTCCTATGTCCTCGACCGAGAACTTCCCCAGCGTGGAGATAGGCGCGGTGAATTCCTCTGTGGGAAATGCGCCCAGGCTTTGGGGCGGGTGTACTATTTCGACACTGTCATTGCCCGGGTTAAAGCTCTCTCCATTGACCGCCTCCAGCGCCTGCTTTCGGAGAAAGACCAGTTGGCCCGCTCTCTGCGCCATATCTACGCGCGGCGGTTCCCAGATAACGGGGCCTCCGTGTCCTACACGGGCCAAGAGATCTCAGCCAGCATAGCGGATTTGCCCCAAGTACAGTACCAGCGCCTCCTGCAGGACGATATGGCCCTGTCTGAATATGAGTGCTGGGCTGACACCCCGGACAGCAGCCAGCCGAGCACCCCGTGTCGGAACCGCCAATGTCGCAGCTGCCACGGGCTGAGGGTAGACGACAGCAATTACGAGTGGGTGTGCCGGACACCAAGACAGCTGGGAACGTGCTCCCCTGTCTTCTCCCTCTGCCGGGACAAGTCGCGGAGCATGCCCACCATGTACTGCGCTGGCTCCCAGGCCTCTCTGCGATCCCAGAGCTTGGGGGACGTCGAATCTTGTTCAATGTTTTCGTTGGACACTTTGCCGGAATCGGAACTAGCCTGGGAAGCATTGAAAAACCTGAAGGAGATTAGAAGGAAGCGGCTGAAGGTCCCGTTGGGCAGTAAGATCCCTGTCCTGGTGGGCAACTGGCGTGGGGCTACTCAGCAGAGAGAGAGCCCCGTGGGAGAAGAAGCCTACGAGGACCTGATGGATGAGTTTCTGCCTCTTGAGCCGAAGGTAAAAGCCACAAAGAGGAAAGGTGGGATCAGCTGAGTTCAGGCATTATCCTAACCAGGGATAGGCAACCTTGGCTCTTTTATGACTCGTGGACTTCAACTCCCAGAATTCCTGAGCCAGCCAAGGTTGCCTACCCCTGTCGTAAGCTGTGGTGTGTTCTACAGATAGTCCTCAACATACAGCTATTTGTTTAATGATGGTTCAAAGTTACAACGGCACTGAAAAAAAGCGACTTACAACCGTGTTCCACACTTATGACCATTGTGGCATCCCTATGGTCACATGATCAAAATTCAGATGCATGGCAACTGGTTCATATTTATGACGGTTGCAGTGTCCTGCAGTCATAATTACTTTTGCAACCTTCTGACAAGTAAAGTCAATGGGGAAGCCAGATTCACTTAACAACCGTGTTATTAACTTAACAACAGTAGTGATTCACTTAACAACTGTGGCAAGAAAAGTCAAAACTCACTTGACAATTACTGGTAGTCCTCAACTTATGACCACAACTGAGCCCAAAATTTATGTCGCTAAGTGAGAAATTTGTTAAGTGAGTTTTGCCCCATTTTACGACTTTCCTTGCCACAATTGTTAACTGGATCACTGCATTTGTTAAGTTAGTATCACCATTGTTAAGTGAATCTGCCTTCCGATTTCATTTTGCTTGTCAGAACATCCCAAAAGGGGATCATGTGACTCTGGGACACTGCAACCGTCATATATATGAACCAGTTGTCAAGCATGTGAATGTAAATCACGTGACCATGGGGATGCTGCTGTGGTCATAAGTGTGAAAAGTGGTCCTAAGTCACTTTTTTCAGTGCTGTTGTAATTTTGAACTGTCACTAAATGAACTGTTATAAGTTGAGGACTACCTGTATCTTCCTTAACAGCAGAAAATTTTGGGCTTAATTGTGGTTGTAAGTCGAGGACTATCTGCATAAGACAATGGTTGGTTTCGGACATCCTGCAAAGCTGGAGTTTCTGAGATACAGCGATGGGCATTTGTGCATTCCACAAAACCACAATGAAACAAATGATATGAGGGCTGAACTTGGGAGGTGACCTCAGCTGTAAAGTTTCCACTCAACCTTCAGTCTTCCTTTCTTGAGAAAGGACAAAATGACGTTGGGACAGCTTCAGCCATGGTGGAAGATGCACTTCACTTTCACAAGCCTCCTTTGGTGTCAGACTGAGAGGTGACTGTTCCTTTATTCACATCTTATGGCTGACGATGTTGGGACTTCATCTGCAGAGGTGTCCACAGGGGAGGTCCAAAAGGCCAAAATGGCAGGTGCATCCATGCAGGCAAAGCCCTGCCCTTTTCTGGCATCCGGGTGGCATCTGCGATTCCCAGCAAAAATGGGCGGGGCTACTATTGCTCAGGGTGCCTGCCATCTTGGTTTTTGCCCCCTAATGGCTACATCATTGTATTGGGCTGGAGCCTAGGTGTGTCCATGCCCTAGCTCAAGAGCACCATTGGCAGAAAAAGAGGAGTGTTTGGGGAATTCTGGGAGTTGAAGTCCACACATCTTAAAGAGGCCAAGGTTGAGAAACCCTGCTCTAAAGGGGATCACACGGACACTTGTCGCTGACAACTCAAGGGTGAAGAAGGAGGTGGGAATGAAATGAACTCAGAAAGGACCCTTGTGATGCATAAACAGAAGATTGTCTCTGTTACCCAAAGACTGGGCTGGATAATAGAAGCAAGGCTGG
Source organism: Azemiops feae (assembly GCA_023970755.1). NCBI lineage: Eukaryota > Metazoa > Chordata > Lepidosauria > Squamata > Viperidae > Azemiops > Azemiops feae. The sequence goes on along the minus strand of JALGBA010000269.1, from coordinate 73,699 downwards.
CTGGGGAATTCTGGGAGTTGAAGTTCACATACCTTAACATTGCCAAAGCTGAGAAATACTGGCTTAGAAATTCAGCCCTATCTAAGCTCTGAGTTAGAAACCAGCAGAGGTGGGAAATCGGGACTCCAGGCAATCTCAGATGTTCTACAACCTATTGGAAGTGTAATTTATGAATGAATGTCTAGTCTAATGGAAAAAAGGACTGGGGGTGACATGATAGTGTTCCGATATTTGAGGGGTTGCCACAAAGAAGGGGGAGGGTCAACCTATTTTCCAAAGCACCCGAAGGCAGGAGAAGAAGTAATGGATGGGAACTAACCAATCAGAGAACCAACCTAGAACTAAGGAGAATTATCCTGACAGTGAGGACAATTAATCAGTGGAATGACTTCCCTCCAGTTGTGGGTGCTCCCATCACTGGAGGCTTTTAAGATGAGATTGGACAACTGTTTGTCTGAAATGGCATAGGGTCTCCTGCTTGAGCAGGGCATTGGACTAGAAGACCTCCAAGGTCTCTTCCAACTCTTATTCTGTCTTTCCCGAAGCTCCAGGTTCAGCGGTCTCTGCACCAGGACCTCCAAAGATCTTTTGATAATTTGAAGGAACTCCTTGAAACAGCCAAGGGAGAGCTGAAGAGCTTTCAGGAGAAACAAGGAGACGCACCCAACCAGGTAAAACTTTTAAGTCTTCCTTGTCTCCTTTATTAAGCAGTGCCTCCCAAGTAACTGGTGCCACCCAAGGGCAGAGGAATTGACCCCCAACCCCTGGATCCCCCTATTTGGCTCAGAACATCCCCATTCGTTTGCTCCAGCAGCAAATTAGTTTCACACCCAAAAAACTGGGTGCAGGTTGAGAGAGAACTAGTCCAGCCCTGGTGCTTAAAGGGGGCCTTTGTGCTTGTGTAACCTTATTCTGCCCACCACAACGCCTCCTTTTTGACCTGTTCCAGATGTGTTTAAAGAGTTATATCTGATTGGCTAAAAAGGTAAAGGTCTCCCTGTCAGTCATGGGGGCAGTGCTCATCTTTGTTTCTTGGGCGAGGGAGCTAGTGTTGTCTGAAGACAATTTCCGTGGTCATGTGGCCAGCATAGCTATCCACCAAAGGCTTACGGGACACTGTTACCTTCCCACTGAAGTGGTACCTATTAATCTACTTGCATTTGCATTCTTTCTAATTGTTAGGTGGGCAGGAGCTGAGGCATGTAACGGGAGCTTACCCCATTGGGTGGAGCTCAGGTCTCGAACCCGTTTAAGTTAGAATTAAAGTGGCAGAGGAGGGTCAAGACGCTGTGACTTGTTTAACCAAAGCCTGGTTTGTTCCTTCCTCTTGTCAGTAATGCCAAAGAGAATCAACTGATTGTGATGGGCTTAAATGAAAGAAGAAGGGGGCAGAGGAGCATAAGCCAGGATCCTGGATACAGATGTAAGGATAGGTTGTGATTAAAGCAAGAGAGGATTAGTAAACCAACAACTGCTTTGTTGCCTATAATAAAACACAGCTCTCTTCGTGGAATGAGCGGATGCATTATGCACAGCTAGAAAGAAGCAAACAGAATTAGGGTTTAAATTAACTGAGATCCATGTCTGTCTGTCCTGTTCAGATTCCCTGGGATTTAAAACCAACTTGAGAAATTTAGGTGTTTCATTATAGGTCTGGCAGGGTGCTTAGATGTTATTTCCTGCTGAATCTGCTCAGACTTTTGAAATCTTCATAATATTTGTAATTCCCATGCTTATATATTTATATTTCTTTGATCCCATTTTTATGATTCTTTTTATTTTTTTCACTGAGGTTTTTCTATGCTATATATATATATAACCACTGCTGTAAATTTTATTATTGTTAAAGTTGCTTGTTCTAACTCACAATGAAAAAGCTTAAAATACTATTTTTTTTTTTAAATGCAGGACTTTTTAAATTCCATATCTAATTGTTCCTTCTATCTTACTCCATTTTGCCTCTGGGTTTATACCTGAATTCAGACCGATGATACAGGTAGTCCTTGGGTTACAAGTTTTCATTTAGCGACCCTTCAAAGTTAAAACAGCACTGAAAAAACAGCACTTATGATCATTTTTCACACAACTGTTGCAGTATCCCCATGGGTCACGTGATCAAAATTCGGATGCTTGGTAACCGGCTTGTTTTTATGACGGTTGCAGCGTCCCCGGAATCACGTGATCCCCTTTTGCAACCTTCTGATAAGCAAAGTCAGTGGGGAAGCCAGATTCACTTAACAACCGTGTTACTAACTTAACAAGTGCAGTGATTCATGTAACTGGTCGTAAGTGTGAACTGGTCATAAGTCACGGTTGTAACTTCAAGAGGTCGATAAATGAACGATTGTAAGTAAAAGGGTACCTGTACTTTCAGACGTGGAAGATTCTCTTACTGTAACCTTGCATTAAAACAGAGCTAATAATTCTGGCTATGCTTCTTGTCTGGATTACCTCTCAAGGCTGGCATATTTCCCTTTTCCCCCCACCCCACTCTCTGTGGCACAGGAAGCTGGTTTTCCACTTGAGAAGGCCATGGATCACCAGGAGCAGCTGATCCTTCAACTGACCAGGTGTCTGCAAAGCAAGGAGGAAGTGCTACAGGTGAGCTGAGTAATAGAGATCCTCCTGGTGTTCCAGGTGATGAAAGGAATGCCTCCCCTGTCTCATTTCCTGGGTGAAGGATATCATAAGGGAAGATGAAGGAACTACAGTAAGAGGGCTGTTTTTGAGCCAAATTCTCATTGGCTCAAGTATTTCCTATTTCTGCATCGAAAATAAAACATTTGGAATACTTCCGCCATTTCATTTTTGATCTCCTGAAGAACTGGAAGGATCAGGTCTAAATCTCTGCTTGGTTCTTGATCAGCAGCCTGTTCTTGATCAATATTAACCTCTCAAGCTTGTTCTATTCAAGCTATTTCCATCAAGCTAGAATCAATCACCATAATTTTCACAAAAATAGCACTTTGAATAGTGCAAATTTCAACAAGGCAATTATTTTATCTGCCCTAATCAAGACCTGTATTGCTTGAGTGTCCTAGGGAAAATGTAGAACAAGCAAGTAACATAGTAATTGATGGACTAAAATGTTATTTGAGATATAAATATATATATAATAGCGATCCACCATCACTTTGCAGTGTGAGATGGGAAGGATATAAATTTAGAATAGAACAGAACAGAACAGAACAGAATAGAATAGAATAGAACAGAAAGGGACCTTGGAGGACTTCTAGTCCAGCTCCCCCCCCCCCAAAAAAAAGCAGGAGAACTTATACCATTTCAGACAAGTGACTGTCCAGTCTCTTCTTAAAAACCTCCAGTGACGGAGCGCCCACAATTTCTGGAGGCAAGCTGTTCCACTGGTTAATTGTCCTCACTGTTAGGAACTTTCTCCTTAATTCCAGGTTGCTTCTCTCTTTGGTCAGTTTCCAACCATTGTTTCTTGTCCTGCCCTCTGATGCTTTGGAGAATAATTTGACTCCCTCTTCTTTGTGGCAGCCTCTCAAATCCTGAAATATTGCTATCATGTCACCCCTATTTCTTCTTTTCTTTAGACTGGCCAAACCCAAGTGCTGCAGGCGTTCTTCATATGATTTAGTCTCCAGGCCTTGGATCATCTTAGTTGCTTTTCTCTCAATTTTTTCCAAGGTCTCAACATCTTTTTTGTAGTATGGCAACCAAAATTGGTTGCAGTATTCCAGGTGTGGTCTTACTAGGGTTTCATAAAGCGGTTCTAATACTTCACATGATCTTGATTCTATGCCTCTGTTTATACAACCCAGGATTGTATTAGCTTTTTTGGCTGCTGCTGCACACTGCTGGCTCATAGTCAAGCGATCGTCCACTAGATATTAAATAATATCCCAGATGGTAATAAAAAGGAAAAGATGAAAGTGAGGAAAGAAAGGAAGGAAAGAAGAATTTGGTCTTTTTGGAGAGGAACTCTGATCCTTTTGTCCGATTTTTCTTCTCCAGGACTGCCTGGTCATCCTGTCATCACTCAAATCGCCTGGAGTGAATGCCTCCAAGTTGGAAACCCTGATCAAGCAGATGGCCCAGCGTCTGAAAGATAGAGACCAAGCATTAGAGGTAAACCATAATGAGGAAAGGGACATGCATTATCCTCTTTGGGAGCAACCAAAGATCTGGGTTGTTCAGGATCAGAAGTTGGGAGCTTGTGTTCCTTGTTGGTTAGATGGACAACCTGTGGGTTCTTCCTTTGTAGCTGAACTACAACTCCCAACAGTTGAGCCAGCAAAGCCAAGGCGAGAGATTCTGTGAATTGTAGTTAAAGAACATCTGGAAGTTTGGATTAGCCCAATACTTCTTAGATTAGAAGTTTGATAGCAAAGCACCAGAATCTGAGGTTGAAATCCCAAGTTACATGCAGAAGCTTCTCCAATTCAAAGGGTCAATATTGGATAGCAGAGCCAAGAGTGACACAGATGTTGTCTAATGTGGGGAACGATGCTAGTTCTTGAGATGACCCCAAAATACTGTAAATTTAATATTTTCCGAGTATATTTAAATCCAGAATGATGGTGAGAAGCTGGCTCTCAGAAGAAAGAAGGGTATAATGGCTGAGCAGCAACATTTGAGGCAGTTTAGATCTAGTGTCACTCTTCCTGCTGTGAGAGAAAAAGAGGCCTTGTTTGAAATTCTGCAAGCATGATGAGCTATCGTTATAGGCCAGAAGTCCCTGATCCCCAACATAAGAAGGTGTAAAATGGTTGCTCAGGCATGAAATTTGTTTCCCTTCTGACCACTGAGATGGCCTACTTGCATAGGCCTACCTTGAAATTTTAATACAACAAAATAATAGTTGGAAGGGAAGTTGTTTTTGTTCAGGATCTTCATAAGAGACTTGGACGTATAATATGGCTTCTCCTGGGAACCTTCATTTCGCTCCAGGTCTTCCACTATGGGGACAAAGAGAAGATATTTATACCAAATTGGCTTGTATGATACATTTCTTCTCCAACTTGAGATCCTCCAGATACTGTTCTGATCCTTGATTCCTGCTGACTTCATGGATAGCTCCTTGCAATTTTCTTGGCAACATTTTCATAGAAATGAAATGAAAATGTATAGAATAACAGACTGGGAAGGGACCTTGGAGGTCTTCTAGTCCAACCCCTTGCTCAGGCAGGAGACCCTATACCGTTCCAGAAAAGTGGCTGTCCAGTCTCTTCTTAAAAGCCTTCAGTGATGGAGCACCCACAACGTCTGAAGGTTGTGTTATAAATTATTGTTATAAATGATTGTAGCTAGGGCTACTTATTTATGTTAGTCCGCAACGTATAGTACAATTGAGACCAATATACCTGTTACTAAGCAGGTATATTGCTGTTATGTGAGTTTTGCCCCATTTTATGACCTTTCTTGCTACAGTTGTTAAGTGAATCACTGCATTTATAAGGTAGAAACATGGTTGTTAATTGAATTGGGCTCCCCCATTGACTTTGCTTGTCAGCAGGTCACAAAAGTTGATCACATGACCCTGGAGACATTGCAACCGTCATAAATATGAACCAGTTGCCAAGCATCTAAATTGGATCACGTGACCCTGGGGATGCTGCAATAGTTGTAAGTGTGAAAAACAGCCATAAGTCACTTTTTTTCAGTGCCGTTGTAACTTCGAATGGTCACTAAATGAATGGTTGTAAGTTGAGGACTACCTGTACAGGATTACTACAGTCGTTGAAGCATTGGGAATCAGAAATATCTGAGGATCTTTGGGGTAATTGATCCTGCTTCCAACCTCAAGGAAGACAATATATTTATTGCCAATAAAGTATTCTATCATCTATCATCTGTCTGTCTGTCTGTTGATCTATCTATCTATTTATCATCTATATTTATCTATATATCTATCATCTATCTATATCTCTATCTGTTTATTTATCATCTATATCTATATCTGTATCTATATCATCGTCTGTCTGTCTGCCTATCATCTCTATCTATCTATCTATCTATCTATCTATCTATCTATCTATCTATCTATCTATCTATCTATCTATATCTATCATCTCTATCTATCTATCTATATCTATCTATATCTATCATCTCTCTGTCTATCTATCTATATCTATCACCTATCTATCTATCTATCTATCTATCTATCTATCTATCTATCTATCTATCTATCTATCTATCTATCTATCTATCTATCTATCTATCTATCTATCTATCTATCTATCTATCTATCATCTATCTATCTATCAAAAGTAACTCCTAATTCTCTTTTTTTTTTCTTTGATCTCCTCAGAAGATTCTATCCAGCCATTTCTTGGCCCTGGAGTTCGTGCACCGTCAGTTGAGGCACCTTCAAGAAGCCTTGAAAGATAAAGATGCTGATCTGGCACGACTCAACACCAGCCTCCGCACTGAAGAGGAGACCATGCATGTATGAATGGGCAGATATGGGGTCAAGTCGGGAGGGATCTGGTAATGCAGACAATGTGGTGGAAGATTGATTGACTTAGTGCAACATGACGGGAAAAGAAATTGTAGCCCTGGCTTCCTTCTTAATTGTTTTTTCTCATGTTTCTGAGTGTGTGAGATTTTTGGAAAGAGTGTGACAACTTCAAACAGTAGGAGTGTGGTGGCTCACGTGGTTAGGATGCTGGGCTGTTGATTGGCAGGCTTGTGTTTGAGACCCAGGTGCTGCCACATGGCGGGTGAGCTCCTGTCACTCGCTCCAGCTCCTGTTGACCCAGCAGTTTGAAAGTGGGCAACTGCGAGTAGATAGATGGGTACCACTTTGGTGGGCAACCTAACAGGGACACGAAAAGAATCCCCAACTCGGCGTCTCCTGGGCAATGGTGATGTCCGACATGGAAGTCTAGTACAACTTCAAATAGTGTTTAACAATATTGCGTTTTCCTTCTTTCCAAGTTTCTTGTCTCTAGGATCACAGAGAAGCATTGAGTGGTGGCTTCATGCCAGATACACTGTATCATACCTTGTTCATTTGCTTATATATTATTTATACATTTATATGTTTTTAATAACATTTATATGTTTTCTGTTTTCTTTTTTAAAAAGTATGCATTCTTGCTAAATGAGTTGAGGGTAGTCCTCAACTTACACCGGTTGCTTAGTGACCATTAAAGTTATAACAGACTTCCCCAGAGGTACTTACAACCCAGTTCCGAATGTCCCGCCCCCTCCCTGTGGTCATGTGACCTCATGCCAGGCGCTTAGCAACCAGCCCACATTTACAGTCATTTGCAACAACCCCATGTTCACATGATCATATTTATAATGGTTTTGTTGAAAACTAGCATTTAGTTCTGGTTTTCGGCAGAACCGGCTCATAGGAAATGATGGGTTCGCTTTATGACAAGGTGCTCGCTTTACAACCATGATGATTGCTTAATGACCATGGCGTTCGCTTAATGACAACTGCTAAAATGTTATAAAGTTGGGTCAGTCACATGGGTGACCTGCTTTACGACTGTCATAATTTAAAACCATAATGGGCAGACTCCATTAGAGTCATAAGTCAAGGACCAGCCATAATGTAGATTTTTCCAAGTTTGGAGGAATAACCCTTGTTGCAAAATCTCTACAGGTAGTCCTCAGCCTACGACCACAATTGAGCCCAAAATTTACGTTGTTAAATGGGAAATTTGTTAAGTGAATTTTGCCCCATTTTATGACTTTTCTTGCCACATTTGTTAAGTGAGTCACTGCAGTTGTTAAATTAGTAACAGGGTTGTTAAGTGAATCGGGTTTCCCCATTGACTTTGCTTGTCAGACAGTGGCATAAGATGACCACGTGTCCCTGGGACACTGCAACCGTCATAACTGTGAGTCAGTGGTCAAGCCTCCGAATGTAAATCACGTGACCATGGGGATGCTACAAGGGTCATAAGTGTGAAAAATGGTCGTAAGTCTCTTTTTTCAGTGGTGGTGTAACTTCAAACGGTCACTAAATGAATTGTTGTAAGTCAAGGACTACCTGTACTGAAAATCACGAATATCGAGAGGGAGGCTTGGGACAGATGAGAATCTGCAGCTGGAGGTAGTCTCTTTCTATTGACCTTCTGTGGTCCTTCTTCTCCTTCCCTTCCCCCAATGTCCTAGGCTCTGCGGGAGCTTTTGAACCAGAAGGACCGGGAAATCCGTCGTCTGGAATCTCTCCGTGCCTCAACTCAGGACTTCTGGCAACTGCAGGACCAAAGCTTGCTCTTCGCTTTGAAGGAGAAAGAAACCTTAATTAAAGCCCTCCGGGAAGCCTTGACCAGTAGCACCAAGGATGTGGAGGTAGCAAAGCTCTTCCTCTGCCAAATTCAGATTTTAGTTATTGATATGTTGTACGGGTAGTCCTTGACTTACAACAGTTCGTTTAGTTACAACGGCTCTGAAAAAATGGACATGACTATTTTTCACACTTACGACTATTTGCACCATCCCCCATGGTCACGTGATCAGAATTCAGAGGCTTGGCATCCGACTCATATTTATGACGGGTTGCAGCATCCTGGAGTCATTGTGATCACCTTTTGTGACCTCCTGACAAGCAAAGGCCATGGGGAAGCCACATTCACTTAACAACCGTGTTACTAACGTAACAATTGTAGTGATTTACTTAACCGCTATGGCAAGGAAGGCCGTAAAATGGGGCAAAGCTCTCTTAACAACGGTCTCAGCAACAAATTTGGGGCTCTGTTGTGGGAATAAGTCGAGGTCTACCTGTATTTGTTTCCCGCTTTTCATTCAGGATCTTGAGGCACCCTAATGGTGCTCTTCTTCTTACCATAGTCTTCTGAGGTAGGTAGGGTGGAAAGAGGGTTCCACGCAGCTTCCATGGTTGAAGAATGATTAGAACCCGGGTCTCTCTTCTGCTGGCCCAGAACCTTCCCTTCTACCCCACACTGGTTGCTGGGCTGAAAGAGAGGGTCTGGCCCAGAGTACTCCAGGGAAACTACATGGCTGAGGGAAATTAAGCTTAAACAAAAATAGGACGCATGGTGACTTAATGAGATGATGGTTATAAGAATAATATAAGCTAAAAAAATGCTAATCAAGGAGAGAAGCAACCTAGAACTAAGGAGAAACTTCCTGACAGTTAAAACAATTAACCAGTGGAACAACCTGCCTCCAGAAGCGGTGAATGCTCCAACACTGGAAGTTTTTAAGAAGAGACTGGACAGCCATTTGACCGAAATGGTATAGGGTTTCCTGCCTGAGCAGGGGGTTGGACTAGATGACCTCCAAGGTCCCTTCCAACTTTATTATTATTATTATTATTATTATTATTATTATTATTATTATTATTATTATTATTATTATTATCATTATCATTATCATTATCATTATCATTATCATCATTTATTATTATTATTATTATTATTATTACCTATACATAGAGATTATTATTTGTACAAATATAAAAAATGTGTTTATATTTAACCATTTACATATTGAAAATATTAAGAATTACATTTTGCTTAAGGTTGAAGGAGAATATAAACGGGAGAAGGGAAGATCAAGGAAATATATTATTAAATAGACTGATTATGGAATTATCAAACTTAATCATTACTGATTGTTAATTATTATTTTTTTTTCTTTTATTAAAACATAAACCAAGACAACACGCTGTACACTAGGCACTGGAGATTGTTATAGTTAAAACCAATTATATATATATATATATATATATAAAAGAAACTACATGGTTGAGAGATAGTTAGGACCTGGGCCTCCTTGCTTCTAATCTGGCACCTTCTCCAGTACCCTACCTGCACATTTCGATATTTTTAGATGCACCCTGTTTCCCCCAAAATAAGACCTAACCGTAAAATAAGCCCTAGCATGATTTTTCAGGATGCTTGTAATATAAACCCTATCCCAAAAATAAGCCCCAGTTAAGATTGTCAGCCAGATGGATGCATTTAGTATCGTATTTCCCCGAAAATAAGACCTAACTGCAAAATAAGCCCTGATGCGTCTTTTGGAGCGAAAGTTAATATAAGACCCAGTCTTATTTTCGGGGAAATACGGGTAGCATGCATAGAATCATGGCTCTTTCCAGATTGAACAACTCTGATATATCTCCTCCCGCCTCTCTTGTCTCGGCTCTAGGCCCTTGCAAATTCCCTCAGCAGCTCCGACTTGGCTCCAGCGTTGCTCCAGCAGATCCAGGAGAAGGAAGATTTGCTGGCCCAGTCCTTGGCTGTGCAGACACGGGTCCAAGCCGAGTGGCAAAGGCAACTGCAAGTGGTAGAAGATGCAGCCGTTGCCCGAGAACACAAACTCCAGGTAATGATAGGTACGACCGGGGGAATCGCGTGGTTTGGGAACCCTAAAAAAGCTTGGCCTTTCTCTTCAGTCTTGTCTTTGATCTTGTGATGATACGTAAGAAAGACCGTGGGAGATTTGGCAAAGAGAATCTGCCAAGGGAACCGTCAGAATTGACAACATAGCCAGTAGCTGGATAATACCATGTGTCAACTCTAAAACAAAATTAGCTGAAGCCATTTTCCCTTCGTTTTCGGTAGCCACAAAATTGGGAGGGGGGATGAGTGTTTTATCTTAGACATAACAATAAATTGTTCTGTGGGAACCAAGGTCATTGGCCCAGGGCAAGTAGTTAATTGGGGAATGTGATTTATGACATACTACTGGGGTAGGAAGTTTAACTTTGTAACCTTTGGGGGTGGTGTTTCAGTCTTGGGTTCACTTTTGAACGTGCTGATATTATGTAGCCAAATAAATATGTTCTTTAAGGAAACTTCTTTGCCTTGGAGTTCTTTTTGCTGGTTTGATCTATCGGAACCATGACATCATGTTTCCCTGAAAATTGAAAATAAGACTGGGTCTTTTTTTTTTTTTTTTGCCTCCAAAAGAGGCATCCGGCCTTATTTTCAGTGGATGTCTTACTCACCTCTGGCATCGACAGCCCAGCCCAGCAGGTCCACTTCTTCTGGGGCCGAAGGAGCAGCTTCATTCTGCAGTTGCATTCCGGCCTGTATTTTGTAGTCAGGCCTTTCTGGAAGGCCACTTCAGCCGAGAACCAAGCGATGGATTCAATCCATGGCTCGGTCCTCAGCTGCAGAGGTCTTGCAGAACCGAGCTATGGATTGAATCCATTGCTCGGTTCTCGGCTGTAGTGGCCTTCCAGAAAGGCCTGTGGCTGAGAAATGCAGGCTTGGCTGCAGAAGAAGCCGGAGAAGAAGTGGGCCGGCGAGGAGAGGTCTGGCTGCAAGGTAAGTGGGTGTGGGGCGCGTGGGGCAGATCCACACCCCTACCCCCGCCTTAGCTTGATTTTTAGGTGTGTGTCTCGCCCCAAAATTAGGGCTTATTTTTGTGGTAAGGCTTATATTAGGCCACCACCAAAAATCAAGCTAGGGCTTATTTTGGGGGGTAGGCCTTACTTTCGGGAAAACACGGTAGGTGGGGCAAGAGGCACAGAAGGGACCCTCACTAGTTTCTCAGGCTGTAAAGAAGATGGCGGGGCAGGGGGAAGAGGAGTGTACTTTCAGACTTGCAAGATTGATGTTCAACCTCATGGGATAAAACAGCTAGGAATCACAACCAGATGAGCTAAATCTACTTTCTTTGTAAAACTGCAGAACAGGTAGTCCTCGACTTACAACCGTTCATTTAGTGACTGTTCGAAGTTAGAACAGCACTGAAAAAAGTGATTTATGACCATTTTTCACACTAATGACCATGGCAGTAACTCCATGGTTATGTGATCAAAATTCAGAGGCTTGGCAACTGGTTCTTATTTATGACAGTTGCAAGTATCAAGAGGTCACGTGATCCCCTTTTGCGACCTTCTGACAAGCAAAGTCAATGGGGAAACCGGATTCACTTAACCATCGTGTTATTAATTTAAGAACGGCAGTGATTCACTTAACAAACGTAGCAAGAAAAGTCATCAAAATGGGGCAAAACTCACTTCACACATTTCTCACCTAGCAACGTAACTTTTGGGCTCAATTGTGGTCATAAGTTGAGGACTGCCTGTTGCATGTGTTAAAAGTACAATTCCTCCTTCCCCCATCTCTTTTACAGCCCAAGTGACCACATAGATAAATTTTTTTCCCATGAAATTGTGAAAAACTGTACACTTCAGTGGCACGGTCTGTATGGTAAAAAGGGAAATGACTAAAATAAATACAGAAGTGAGTTTTTGAAAAATAAATAGATCTAAATAGAAATAAACAATGTATGGTAACCCCCAACTTACGACCAGTTTGAATTTGTGACAGGCCTCCTCAGGGCTATTTATGACTGGATTCAAAGTTCTGACAGTAATCACGTGACTGTAGTTTTGGGCCTCAGCCACTGGCCCCCATTTACGACCATTTGCAGCGTCCTGTGGTCACATGACTGTGATTTATGACTTTTGTGCCCAAAACCATAATTTACAATGGGTGTTTTCGGCCAAAAACACCCATTGTAGATAATGGATTCATTTATCAACCGCCATGTTCACTTTACAACCATCGCATTCGCTTAATGACTGCTGCAGAAAAGTTCAGAAAATTGGGTGCAGTCACCTGGTGGCCCGCTTAATAACTGAAAGACTTTCGACCATAATTCTGGGTTCAATTACAAATAGTCCTTGACTTCCGACTACAATTAAGCCCCAAATTTTTGCTGCTAAACGAGACAGTTGTTAAAAGAGTTTTGCCCCATATTACAATCTTTATGACCGCAATTGTTAAGTGAAATTGTTAAGTGAATTCGGCTTCCCCATTGACTTCACTTGTTCAGAAGTTTGCAAAAGGTGATCACATGACCTTGGGACACAGCAATGGTCATAAATATGAATCCGTTGCCAATCATCTGAATTTTGATCACGTGATCATGGGGATGCTGCAAAGGTCGTAACTGAAAAATGGTCATAAGTCACTTTTTTCATTGCTGGTGTTACTTCAAATAGTTACTAAATGAATGATTGTAAGTTGAGGACAACCTGTACGATCATAAGTCAAAGACCATTTGTATAGTCACTGCAACTATCAGCCAATGCAACTTAAAATATTTTTTTTTAATTGTACTTCTCTGTGGAAGCAAACACCTTCTGCTCCTCTGTGCCTTTTTTAGGAGCAGCTACTTCAGCAATCTCAGGATGCCAAAGAGCGAGGCCAGGAAATGGCACATCTCCGCAGGCAGCTGGCCCAGGCTGAAGCCAAGCTAAGCGAAGGAGCTGTTCTCCTGGAGGAGCGTTGCACAGAATTGGCTCGGCTCCAAGAGGTGGAGAACATAAAGGCACATGCTCTGGAGGTGATCAAAGCCATCAAGGCGTTTGCGCTCGATTTGGGAAACAATTGAATGACGGGAATAGGATTCTCAAAGTTGGGCTCAGAAACAATAATGAATAGAATAGAATAATAATATAGAATTGAATAGAATAGAATATAGAATATAGAATATAGAAAAGAAATAGAAATAGAAATAATAGTATAGTATAGTATAGTATAGTATAGTATAGTATAGTATAGTATAGTATAGTATAGTATAGTATAGTATAGTATAGTATAGTATAGTATAGTATAGTTGGAAGGGACCTTGGATGTCATCTATTCTAGTCCAACCCCCTGCTCAGGCAGGAAACCCTATACCATTTCAGACAAATGGCTGTCCAGTCTCTTCTTAAAAACTTCCAGTGTTGGAGCATTCACCGCTTCTGGAGGCAGGTTGTTCCACTAGTTAATTGTTCTAACTGTCAGGAAGTTTCTCCTTAGTTCTAGGTAGCTTCTCTCCTTGGTTAGTTTCCATCCGTTGCTTCTTGTCCTGCCTTCAGGCACTTTGGAGAATAGCTTGACTCCCTCTTCTTTGTGGCAGCCCCTGAGATATTGGAACACTGCTATCATGTCCCCCCTCGTCTTTCTCTTCATTAAACTAGACATACCCAATTCCAGCAACCGTTCCTCATGTATTTTAGCCTCCAGTCCCCTAATCATCTTTGTTGCTCTTCTCTGTACTCTTTCTAGAGTCTCAACATCTTTTTTACATCGTGGTGATCAAAACTGGATGCAGTATTCCAAGTGTGGCCTTACCAAGGCATTGTAAAGTGGTATTAACACTTCATGTGATCTTGATTCTGTCCCTCTGTTAATCAGCCTAGCACTGTGTTGTCTTTTTTGGCAGCTGCAGCACACTGCTGGCTCATATTTAAGTGATTGTCCACTAGGACTAGGATTAATCCTGTATGAAGAGAAGTTGCTATATATAGTCCTTGAATTACAACTGGTCACTGAACAACCAAAGTACTGTACAGACAGTACAGGTAGCCCTTAACAACCATTCGTTTAGTGACTCGGTGTTTCTCCAAATTACAGGTAGTCCTCAACTTAAGAACCACAATTGTGACCACAATTTCTACCACCAGGCAAAACAGTTGTTCAGTGAGTCACAACCTTTTTTCGGCCAGGGTTGTTAAGCAGATCACAGCAGTTGTTAAAGTGAATTCGGCCTCTCCCATTGATTTGACTTGTTGGAAGCTGGCTAGGAAGCTTGCAAATGGTGGCCCCGTGACCCAGGACACTGCGGCCATTGTAACTACATGCCGGTTACTAAGGGCCCACATTTTGAGCACCTGACTTTGGGGATGCTGCCACTGTTGTGTGAGGACCAGTCGTAACTTTTTCCAGTGCTGTTGTAACTTTGAACAGTTGCTAAACGAAGTTGTAAGTTGAGGATTACCTCTATTGTCTGTACAGTATTTTGGTCGCTCAGTGACCAGTCGTAATTCGAGGAGTACCTGTATGTAGCAACTTCTCTTCATACAGGATTAATCACCAGCAGTGTTTTGTCCAAAGTGCTGCCTTTTCAGCAAGCAAGATTTACTCAGGGATGCCTACAGGTGTCAAAAATAATCAAAATGGCAGCCACGTGATCCCACATAAAAAAGGAGGGAGCTTTGAGGGCAAGGCTGCACCCACCATCTTGACTTCTTTGACCCTCTGCCCCTTCCCAGATATCCCTGGATTTTACGCCTTCTGTTTGCGCAGGTTCAACTTCACCTTCCTCTTCTGTTCTTGGCAGAAAGCTTTGCGAGAAGGAGAGGAGAAGGACCGGCTCCTTCAACAACGCTTGGAGGCCCACTGGGCCATGGCAAGAAAGCCTCATCCAGAGGGACAAAGTAAGCCACGGGAACAAGGCTGAGAGTGTGGGAGTGGAAACCAGGGCCAGCCCATTGCCAACTCTTGGAAAGAGGCAAAAAAAACCACTTGTGGATGGGAACTGAACCTCAATAGAGAGTTACAGGAGGAGACCAGCTTTCACCACACCACACGGGAGATGCTGGACACACACAGCTGTGTCCTCCTTTTGGGTTTGGCTTGGTGATAAACTCTATACTAAGAGGGAGGGAGGGAGAGAGGGAAGAGGAAGGAAGGGGAGGGGAGGAGGAGGAAGGGAAAGGAAAGAAGGAATGGAAAGGGAAGGGAAGGGAAAGGAAAGAAGGAAAGCAATAGCAATAGCACTTAGACTTATATACTGTTTCACAGTGCTTTACAACCCTCTCTAAGCAGTGTACAGAGTCAGCATATCATTTCCCCCCCAACAATCTGGATCCTCATTTTACTGGCCTTAGAAAGATAGAAGGCCGAATCAACCTTGAGCTGGTCAGAATTGAACTGCCGAACTGCTAGCAGTTGGCAGTCAGCAGAATTAGCCTGCAGTACTGCATTCTAACCACTGAGCACTCACAGGAAAGGGGAAGGAAGGAAGGAAGGAAGGAAGGAAGGAAGGAAAGGAAGGAGGGAGGAAGGAAGGAAGGAAGGAAGGAAGGAAGGAAGGAAGGAAGGAAGGAAGGAAGGAAGGAAGGATAAACGTATTGGAGAGAAAAATTAGACATTGTAAATATAAGCTAGCTGCCAAGGACCCAAATTTTGATTGTGTAGGTATGGGGGATTCTGCAACCATCATATGAGGACCAGTTGTAAATCACTTTTTCAGTGCTGCTGTAACTTTGTAAATCAAGGATTACCGGCCATTTATAACCATCCTCTGTATTCCTTCCATCTTTTCAGTTTTATTTTCTCACCCTAACCCTCCAGCTTAAAAAGGGAGACGTGATTAGAGGATGCTTCCTGATTGAGAATGCTAGGTCCTCTCCAACTTCAAACACCTGCAGCCTGCTCTGCAACCAATCATGTTGTGTGTAACTGAAGTTGCATTGGCTCCAATCCAGTTCTTTGGCAAACCAGCTTCTCCCCTTCACAGCGTTCCTTCCTAGGCTTTAAGCAGTGATGAATCTCGCAACACCTGCAACACTTTAGAATTCGGGGGGGGGGATCCTCAAAAAGCAATAATAATAATGTTATTCTTTTTTTCTCTCATTTTTCAGGCCCTCTCCTGCTTCCTCCCGTTTGAAGCCGATCTCCAAGATCCAAAGAACAAGAGATGTCAAAGAATGAGAACTGTCACTTGATGAATGGAAATAATGAGCGGAGGTTGATAGAAATGGGGGGGGTTTGTTTTGATTTTCATTGCTGGGGAGGGAAAGTATGTGCAGCTGGGTGAATGTTGATGGGGTTGCATCTCACTGTAGTGAGGAGAGCTCCTCAGAAGATTTTGCAAGGTAGAGGCTGCTGCTGCTGCTTTAGAAATTCACTGCCTGAAATAAATTAAAATTATAATGTGAAGTCTCCCTTGAAGTTTTTGAGGCTTCTTTGGTTTTTTTTCAGGAGAGGGTGGCCCATTCTAATGAAGATCAGGCCAGAACCAAAACACAAGATTCAGCATTAAAACCTTCGCCATCCATGGGGTTTGCTGTATTTTCTGGAATTCTGTGGCTTTCGAAACTACTGGTTAACCCAGGATTCAGAAATTCAGGTCTTTTTTTAAAAAAGCTGAATCTACAGATAGTCCGTGCCTTATAACAGTTAGTTTAGTGACCATTTAAAGTTACAACAGCACTCAAAAAAGTGACTTGTGACCGTTTTTCACCCGACCATCCCCATGGTCGTGTGATCAGAATTCAGAGGCTTGGCAACTGGTTCATATTTATGACGGTTATAGTATTCCGGGGTCACGTGATCCCCTTTTTGTGACCTTCTGACAAGCAAAGTCAACAGGGAAGCCAGATTCACTTAACAACGGTGTTACTAATTTAACGACTGCAGTGATTCACTTAACAGCTGTGGCAAGAAAGGTCGTAAAATGAGGGAAAATTCACTTAACAAATGTCCCGCTTAGCAACGGAAATTTTGGCCTAGATAGTGGTTGTAAGTTGAGGACTACCTGTACAGTAAGGCTGCCTCTCTTATCTTTGGATGCTCGTCTTCTGATTTGTGGCTTCTTGCTTAGGAAAATCCCAGGACTGCATCCTGGAAGGTGCTTCAGTCGCCTAATTTTGAAACGGAAGGCTGAAGTTCTGCTTTGGTGCCTCGGTTTCTCAAAGAGCAAACTTGTGGGAAAGCATAATCACTGTGAGATCTTCATCATCATCAACAAGGGTCTTGCTCCAGTAATAAAACTTGAGAATGGGAGAATTCTTTAGGTATGTTTTGAAAAACATAAAAGTACAGAATAACAGAGTTGGATGGGACCTTGGAGGTCATCTAATCCAACCCCCTGTTCAAGCAGAAGAGTCTGTTCCATTTCAGACAAACAGATTTCCAGACTCTTCTTGAAAGCCTCCAGTGATGGGGCATCCACAGCTTCTGAAGGCAAGCTGCTCCTCTGGTTGATTGATCTCACTGTCAGGAAATGTCTCCTTAGTTCTAGGATGAATCTCTCCTTGGTTACTTTCCATCCATTGGTTCTTGTCTTGCCTTCTGGTGCTTTGGAAAATAGTTTGCCCCCCCCCTCATCTTTGTGGCAGCCCCTCAAATACTGGAAGACATGTTATCATGTTATCTCCCTTAGGACATGGGACTGAAGATATCATTTGAAGCAGGAAGAGGGCAGGGCCTGCTGGAATCCTGCTACAAACCCTCTTGTTGAAAAAACGTTCTTTACCTTTGGAAATGTAGTAAAGCTACCTTTTTTTCTCTCTTTTCCAATTAATAATCTATTCTCTTTTGTACGAAGTCAGAGATTGGCAGCCTGGTGTAGGACAGGGGTCACCAACCCCCCATCTGTGGATCGGCACCGGGCCACAGCATGCCAGAAACTGGGCCACACAAACAAGCGAAGCCCAATCCACGGGATGCAGGCAGCACATGAAACTATACCCCCTTCCGGTCCGCAGAAAAAAAAAACCTCTCCACGGAACTGGTCCCTGGTGCCCAAAAGATTGGGGGCCACTGCTGTAGAATATCTGGGGGGTGGTGGTTACACAGCTTCCTTTAAAAATGTTTTAAATTCCAGTTACTGCCTTGGTCCCTTGTTTAAAAAGCAGGATATTTTTGAAATAATTTAAGAAAGTAGCCATGCTCATAAAGCAGAGCTTAGTCCTGGTTTTGTATGGGTTTCCCCAAGAATCTTACCCAGAGTGTTCATCATCATGCATTTTACTTTACAGGTAGTCCTTGACTTGTGACTGGTTGCTTAGTGACCATTTTGGACCCCCAAAAGCTACTTACGAGCCAGTTGCAAAGTTCAAGTAGCTGCCCCCTCTTCCGCAGTCACATGACCGCATTTCAGTTGCTCAGCAACTGGCCTGCATTTAAGGTCGTTAACATCCCATGACAATGGGTTTGTTTAACGACCGTGTGGCATTCACTTACAACTGTGGCTTCATTTAATGGCCATGTGGATTCACTTAACAACTGCCACAAGAAAAATGTTGTAAGATTGGGTTGGTCACGTGAGTTATGACTGTCACAATTTATGACCAAAATGAGCAAGCTGTATTATGGTCGTAAGCCGAGGATTAGCTGTATATAAAAGAGCATTAGGCTGTCTTATGCACCGCTTGGGAGCTCTGCTAGACCAAGCTTCTCTCCACTCCCTGATTTATTCCACTAAAATAAACTTTTGGGTTGATATGCTGATAGGCTAGTGATGTAAAAGGACCTGGCTACAGAGATTCATGCTATCATTACAGATAGGATACTGCAATGTGATTTACATGGGGCCGCCCTTAAAGACTATCTGAAAATTGCAATTTGTCCAATTGGCTGGTACATTAACTGACTCCTGGCATTGGGAGAAAACACACATTTGTGGGTCCCTGCACTGGTTGCCACTTGATTTCTGGATATATTTTTAGTTGCTGGTTTTGATCTATAAAGCCACGGGTACTTAACAGGTCTGCCTGGACCATCAGCTTGACCGATTCCAGTAATGCTTTTCAAACTTGCCAACTTGAAGATGTTTGGAGTTCAGTTCCAAGAGGCAGTGGTCTATCACCTTCTGTGCTCTTTTCCTCTTGGCATCCAGCTTCCCTGATTCCTTTATTCATTATTTATTAATTTATTTGTATCACGCCTTTATTATTGTTACAGACTCAAGGTAGCAAACACACAAAACACTCCTTCCTCTTCCTGTGTTCCCCCTCAGTAACAATCTTCTGAGGTGAATTGGGCTGAGACAGAATGGCCCAAAATTACCCAGCTGACTTTGGCTCCTGAACTCATAACAGGAACCAGGGCCTGTGATAAAGAGTGGGATTACTGGAGCCCGGTAAACTCTTTATTAACAAACAGAGAGAGCCTGCACAGAGAAGGAAGACGGCAATCACTCATATTTAAAATCATATTTAATATACATGTATTCTTTGTATAAAACAAGCTTTTCATTTTTATACATAAGAGAAAAAGCTATGTACAGAAAATTGCTGCAACAGCACCCTTGCATAAGATAAAAATTGATCTGAAGAGCAGTGGCTGTGTTTTGCATCTGGCCACAATATTGTTTTTATGATTATTTTTTTTAATGGCAAGGGATACTCCGGGGGGGGGGGGAAGAGAGGAAAACCAGTGCAGAGACTGTAGGAAGGTAAAAGTGAGGGAAACAAAGCAAAAATAGAGGTGACCGGACGTTGGTCTGAATTAAGGCAATTTGCAAATCATAAACGCAGGCCAAACGTTGGCATTTGTAATATCAGAAAGTGAAATGGAGTTTATCCACAAAGGCACTTAGGAAATAAGATGGCCAACATTCAGTATACCGAAAGCCATTTTTCATTTGGTGCTTGGCTAGTGCAATATTGAACAATTCAACCAGTAAGACATTCAGAGAGAGAACTGGCTCAACAGGAAAAAGAACAATTTGATCTGAAATATAAGATGGCACGCTGGAATAATTTATCAGTTTCAGAAAAATCTTTGGCTGGGTAAGGAGTCAGAAACAGGAATTAAACAACACACACAGGGCTTAATCATCTAAAAATAGTCAAGGGTAAAAATATAAATCGGAGAGCCAGGGTAGGAACAGTCCTTTAGAAAATGCTCCAAGTAGATTGGAAAGGCCATGTACTAACAGTCACCAAAGCTGAAGGAGGATGGGCTGAGCAATCAAAATGAAGTGGACTCCCAACTCGGCTCGGAAGTACACATTCAAAACATCTGGAGAACATCTGGAGACCTGGTCCAAGACACTTTTCCAGAGGGTATCCACTCAGTGTGCCAGGGAAGCAGGATGTTTCTGAGATTGTTCCACACAGGGATGGCAACAGGAGAACAGGTGCTTCTGTAGGAGATGTTTTAGAAGGAGCTTTGTTGTGATTCGCCACTGCCTGATTTGGCCCAGAATGTAGCTTAAAAGGAGGTTGTATTTTACAAATGGAGCAAGTGGACAACCAAAGACTTAAGAAAAGAGCCCTGATTTTGACCATCGGAAAGACAATTGACCAGAATGAGTGCAAAACAGCCATGATGAATGGTCCCAAACCAAGGAAGCGAAGTGACCTACTCGGAAGCAGAAAGGATCTGGGAAGACGGAGATCAAAACAATGTTTCCAAAAAGAGCATGGCACGGGAGAGAAATTAAGTAGATCAATTATTCATAAATAGACATTCTGTGCAATAAACAGCTATATGGGTGGTGGTTTTCTGAAAATGGCAATATGGCCAAAAAAAAAAAGAAAAGTTTCAAGTCATCTTGTGGAAGTCCATAACATGGGAAGGGGAAGGGAAGTATATTAAGTTGTCTCTGATGCGGGAAGAAAAGAAATGATGAAGAAATGATGGGGACCAATAACATAAAGTGATGAGTTTCCTTCAGACTCAGGTTTTTCTATTTGTCCGTGGGCTTCTTGTTTTTCTTGTTCAGGATCTTCATAAGAGACTTGGACATGTAATACGGCTTCTCCTGGGAACCATCATTCCGCTCCAGGTCTTCCACTATGGGGAGAAAGAGAAGATATTTATAGCAGGTTGGCTTGTATGATACATTTCTTCTCCAACTTGAGACCCTCCAGATACTGTTTCTGGTCTTTGATTCCTGCTGACTTCATGGACAGCTCCTTGCAATTTTCTTGGCAACATTTTCATTGAAGTTCATAGAATAACGGAGTTGGAAGGGACCTTGGAGGTCTTCTAGTCCAACCCCCTGCTCGAGCAAGAGATCCTATACCATTTCAGACAAATATCTTTTTGAAAACCTCCAGTGATGGAGCACCCACAACTTCTGAAGACAAGCCATTCCATTGGTTAATTTGCCAGGACTATCTTCCTAGGGACTGTGACTAACTCAACGACATATAATTGGGTTTGGTACCCAAGGTAGGATTAGAATTCAAGACTCCCTCCTCCAAACGGAACAACCTGCCTCCAGAAGCAGTGAATGCTCCAACACTGGAAGTTTTTAAGAAGAGACTGGACAGCCATTTGTCTGAAATGGTATAGGGTTTCCTGCCTGAGCAGGGGGTTGGACTAGATAACCTCCAAGGTCCCTTCCAACTTTATTATTATTATTATATTATATATAAATACACTACCTTTAACCACAGCACCAGATATATTTGGACTAAACCCCAAACTGAAGCAGCCACAACCTATCTGGAGAGGTTTCCCCAGACTGGGGAAGGCTGGTACACTCTCTAGGGCAGGGTTTCTTAAACTTTTTTCTCTCAGAACTTCCCACTTTTCAAAATTATGGATGACTCCCAAAAGAGCTTTTGTTTGTATGGTAAATGAGTCTCTGTGGGTTTTAACACTGCTAGTTGTAGCTGAATTTAGGAGGCAATGCTCATCTCTATTTCTTTAAGCCCTTGAGCCAGCACTGTCCGAAGATGTTTCCACAGTCATGTGGCCAGCATGACATCATGCAACAGTGCAAAGCACATGGCATAACACGGAAAGCTGTTAGCTTCCTAGTGAAATGGTACCTATTTAGCTACTTGCATTTACTGTACATGCTTTCCAACTGCTCGTTAGCAGGAGTTGAGGCAAGTAACGGGAACTCACTCTGTCACGCAGTGGTAGGACTTGAAGCGCCAGAGTATAGCTCTTCTCCAGTGTCTTTTAAGCCCCTGAACTGCCACCCCCTCCTTGTATGGGTTATATGTATTGATATTTACTGTATTAAAAATTAAAATGAATGCATTTGCTACCCCTACCACTTCTCACAATTGTTTGATGGGATGTTAATATTGTATTAAGGCTGGCAAATAATTTTGATCTCATAGACCCCAGAGAAAGTCTTACGGACCCCTACATTTCCTTGGACCAGAGTTTAAGAAACACTGCTCCAGGCTAGGAAATGAGATGTGAAAGGGAATACTCACAGAAACAGAGGAACAACGTGTCAACACACATATTGTAGACGCTGAAAAATCCTTGGGCGATGAGGTAGGAACCTACAACCACAGTCTGAAACAAAACAAAGAGAGGAAAAAAATGAGAAAGAACTGGAAGATGGTGAGATTTCAGTTTTAGAACACTAGGATGTTATTCCCTTTACAATATTCCTATCAACTATTTATTATTGTTGCTGTTGTTGTTGTTGTTAAATTGTTTTAAGAAGGTTTCAGGGAGATAGAAAGAAGCCGTGTAAGTGCCCACCCAACAGCAACCATGACATACCAGAATGGGCAGCCAGTAGTAGTTGAGGACTGGGGCTTTGAACCGGGTGTCCTCTGTGGGGATTCGTCCCGTGAAGAAGAAAAAGGACAGGACGCCGATTCCTCCAACTACCAAGAGCTTCCCAAAGAACAGCAGCAGATCTGTGACTTTATCCAGGACTACGACTCTGCATTGAGAAGAGGAGAAAAGATGAAATGGAGAGAAGATTTTTCTCCTTCCTTGGCCTGGTTACCTGAGGGCCTCTGCCGTCCCCACCTTGGTTACCTGACAACATTCCGCATCAGGAGATTGAAGGCGTTTTTGGCCGATACACAAAAGTTCTTTCCATAAATGGCAATCTGAAATGAAGGAGGATTTCTTTTTTTATTATCAGTTTATAATATAAAACACAAAAGAAAATAGCGGGAAAGTAAGGGAGGGAGAAGGGAAGGGAAAAGGGTAGGGCAAAGTGAAAAAAAGAAAGAAAAGGTGTTATCTTCCGACTCCCTTTGGTGCAGTAGAATAAGATAATAGCATCAAACCTCAGCTTTTTACTTTTATATACTGTAGTCATATAAACTAATCATTTCTGTAACAACAAACCTATCCAATCGGTAAAACCCAAAATCAAAGTTTCTTTTTTTCCCCACCTCAAGCACAAAGTCCAGAAGCGGTTTCCAAGTAGAAACTAATTGTGTTTTTTTCTTTAATCAAAGCAGTCAGTTTAGTCATCTCTGCTAACTTCCACCATCTTTTTCAGCCATTTATCCATTGTGGGAATCAAAGTGTCCTTCCATTTTTGGTGAGGATTTAATAATAATGATAATAAAGTTGGAAGGGACCTTGGAGGTCATCGAGTCCAACCCCCTGCTCAGGCAGGAAACCCTATACCATTTCGGACAAATGGCTGTCCAGTCTCTTCTTAAAAACTTCCAGTGTTGGAGCATTCACCGCTTCTGGAGGCAGGTTGTTCCACTGGTTAATTGTTCTAACTGTCAGGAAGTTTCTCCTCAGTTCCAGGTTGCTTCTCACCTTGACTAGTTTCCATCCATTACTTCTTGTCCTGCCCTCAGGCGCCTTGGAGAATAGCTTGACTCCCTCTTCTTTGTGGCAACCCCTGAGATATTGGAATACTACTATCATGTCACCCCTTTCCAAAGACAAAGGATACGCTACATTTTTGAGGGAGCTATAAGACCTCTCTTTGCCTTCTGAAAGCACCAGATTTCTCCCCTGTTTTTGATACAGGTTGAGAGGGTCCTATAGCTCCTCTCCATATAATCTGAAACCTCAAATTTATCTGTTTCTCTCTTTTCTCGCCGGGCTGACAATGACTGACAATGGGGCTGTAGAATGCAGAATTTGGTGGTGCATACCATATTTTAAAGAAACCTGAATTGTTTTATCCATGACATATGCCATTGCCAACCCCCTTTTGACGTACAGTACCTACAAAATTGCAAATTTGGTTACCAGATTTTGAATTTCCTCTAAATTTAAATGGGAAATGAATAAAGCAAGTGTACTAGAACTTCAGGGAGGTTTAATTTCCTCCAAGCCCTACACTTGCATGATGATTATATCATTGTTCAACCCTGCGGTCCATAGCCACCAAAAATAACATTTTTTTTAAAAAAAAAAAATACCACTGGTGGGTGCAGAGTGATTGACAGACCCAGTGGAGTTTAATAGTAGCAATCATGGCTCACCATAATATAAGCATTTCGGTTGAGGAACTTGATGAACTTCTCCAAACACCAGAAGCAACATTTCAGACAGCACATAAAAAAGTTGGCAACTGGATTTTTGGCCTCTGCAAATGTCAAAGCAGAGTTAGAAGTAAGGCTGACATAGCTATGGTTAATAACCCTGTTCAACGGTCAGAATGTGGACTAAACTGTTCTGAGAGGATCCCTGGTGACACAGTGGTTAAAGTGCAGTATTGCAGGCTAATTCTGCCCACAGTCTGGAGTTCGATCCTGGCGGGCTCAAAGTGGACTCAGCCTTCCATCCTTCCGAGGTCGGTAAAATGAGGATCCAGATTGTTGGGGGGGGGCAATATGCTGACATTGTAAACTGCTTAGAGAGTGCTGTAAAGCACTATGGGACAGTATATAAGTCTAAGTGCAATTGCTAAGCCCTATTGCTGCTCTTTTGTTGAGGCTTATATTCCGAAGCGTTTGGTAGGAAGTAAATCACTTGAAAATCTGCAGGGTTGGTGCAAAATCTGGGCTTAAAGGGGCCCAGTAAGTGACAATATGTCTACCTGCTAGACAAGGTGCAGATATATAGATGCTCATGCTGTATGCAAGCAACTCTGCACCTGTTTTGGCTGCATGAAACTGGAGGACATATTTCTGTCACCAGCAGTTGAATTCCATCTCCCAAACCCTTCCAGACTTTGAAAGATGGTTCACACTAGTCATATCCAGCAGTCTTAAACCCAACTGATTATTTGCCCATAATGGCTAATTTGTCATCAAATCAAGCCAGTTTATCACTTGCCTTTCAGCTTGTGGTCCAGATATTCTAGTATCATGCGTATCAGTTGAACGATGGTGAGGATAAGAGAGCCGAAAGCTAACGACCCCATGTGGTATCTGTGGATAAATTACGTACTATAATTTATTCGATTTATATCCCAGCTTTATTATGTGGCAAACACATCTAATGCTCCTTCTTCCTCCTGTTTTCCCCACAACGACAACCACCCTGTGAGGTGGGTTGGGCTGAAAGACTCAAGGTTACCCAGTTGGCTTTCATGGCTAAGGCGGGACTTGAACTCAGGGTCTCCTGCTTTCTAGCTTGGTGCCTTAACCACTAGACCAAACGGGCTCTAAATCAGAGGGGATTGCATTTAAACGTTCCATAAAAAGGCAGAAAATGAGGACGCATTTGAGAAAACAAAAACAGAGACAGAAGCATTCACGTACAGGTGGTCCTCGACTGTCAACCAGATCTAGTGACTTATAACCGGTGCTTGCACTTATGACAGTCATAGTATTCCCAGGTCATCTGACCAAAATTTGGGCGCTTGACAAGCGGCAAGTGTTTACCATGGTTTCAGCATCCCGGGGTCATGTGATCACCATTAGCAAGCTTCCCCCCCTGCTGGCTTTCGACAAGCAGAGTCAATGGGGGAAGCTGGATTTGCTTAATGACCGCACAATTTACTTAACCATTGCAGGGATTCACTTAATCACTAGGGCCAAAAAGGTCACAGAATCAGGGGCGACTCACTTTAACAACTGCCTGGCTTAGAAATGGAAATTCTGGCCCCAATTGTGTTTATAAGTCAAAGACTATCTGTATATGTCTTTATGCACAAGGCTATATATATCCTTATGGTATGAACTCAGAATCCTCCAGATAGTATTGGATTCCAGTTCCTATTAGTCCCAATCACCGCAGGGTTGAAAATTAATTCTAAAGTTTCTGGTCAAACAAGTTTATCTTTAGATCCCTGATAGGGCATTGCACGCCAAAACAACTAGACACAAGGACATTCCCCCAGCGCTGTCTTATGCCCCTGGGATGTCAAACCACCTAGTAGGGACGTATTACTATTGTCCTTCTCATCTTTCCTATTATCTATTTCCTTAGCTTATGACTATGACATTGTTGTTTGTATCTTATGATTTATGATGATTGTATTTTATGATTATGATCATGATTTATCACTTGTTGCTTGTATGTACACGGAGAGCTTATGTACCAGAGACAAATTCCTTGTGTGTCCAATCACACCTGGCCAATAAAGAATATTCTATTCTATTCTATTCTATTCTATTCTATTCTATTCTATTCTATTCTATTCTATTCTATTCTATTCTATTCTATTCTATTCTATTCTATTCTATTCTATTCTATTCTACTCTATTCTACTCTACTCTACTCTACTCTACTCTACTCTACTCTACTCTACTCTACTCTACTCTACTCTACTCTACTCTATTCTTATCCTATCCTATCCTATCCTATCCTATCCTATCCTATCCTATCCTATCCTATCCTTCTATATATCTGTACTATGCCCAAATTAAAATAAAATAATACCTAATCTTTATTGAAATATTGGCATTCTTGCATAGGATCAAACAATATTTTGCCACTTTTGAATATGACCTTGGGCTCATGGCACCAAATATAGGTAATTTTTAAAATCTTGTTGGAAGATTTACGAGGGGGATGATATAGGATTAGTGGTGCCTGGGTTGGCATCTTCCAGTTTAGAACAAAAGATAGCCCAGAAATTGGTAATAGATCAGTTTATTTTCCCACTGATTGGAAGCAGGCCAATATTTGTGCTCGATATTTGTAAAGGGAAGAAGGAATAACCTTGAGGAACAGGAAGAGAAATCTGAGCCTGGACCAGAATTGTAATATGTGAAGGCATCTCAGAAAAATTCCTCCCTAGTTCTCATGAAGATAAAGGGAAGGAGGGGGGGAAGCAACTTCAGACTTGTGAGATTCTGTTAGGGTGACCTTATAATAAAAGTAGTATTAGCAATCATAACTTCGGCTTTCTTGTCTGGTCTATCATCACCACTGCCAAAGGGGGACTGGAGAAACTCCCATGGACATTGGAACCGTCTTTCAGAAAAATGTGTGGGAATTTCCCCAAGAGCTCTCACAGAGAGTACTAATGGACCAGATGACTGCAAAGAAATACAATCCTTCCATCGCTCTTCCCCCCCCCCCCCAATCACAACTGATGAAGTTTCTTGGGTGAGAAACGAAACGTTTTGCTCTGCTTTCTCAAGAAAAAACAGTCCAGCTGCCCTTTGAAAAAGCACTTTTGGGACAACTATGACCTGGATGACTGAGAGTCTCCACAGACATTTCTCCCCAAGCTACGCACCTTAATGTTCGGAGGAAGGCACTAGGCAAGGCACAGGCTGGGATATCTTGAGGCTTGTTGAAGGCCCAGTAATAGGAAGCAAAGGCCCCCGCAAGCACACACTGTCCCAGAGCAATGACGAAGTTGATACACCAAAGGAAGCCCACAACGTTGTAGATCTGAAGATTGAAGAGGTTGCGCTGGTAAAGCCCTTCATCATTATATCTGTAGAAGATGCATTCGGTTATGCAAGGGAGACTGGCGGAGGCATTGAAATCCTGAGAAAAGAAAGAACAAAACACGTATGATATATAGGTAGTCTGTGATTTACGACCACGACGGAGCCCCAAATTTTTGTTGTTAAGTGAGATATTTATTGAGTTTTGCCTCATTTTACGACCTTTCTTGCCACAGTTGTTAAGTGAATACAATCTAATACAATCCTTGGTTGTATAAACAGACGCATAGAATCAAAATCACACAAAGTATTAGTACTGCTTTATAAAACCCTAGTAAGGCCGCACTTGGAATACTGCATCCAGTTTTGGTCACCACATTACAAAAAAGATGTTGAGACTTTGGAAAAAGTGCAGAGAAGAGCAATTAAGATGATTAAAGGCCTGCAGACTAAAACATATGAAGAATGGTTTGTAGGATTTGGGTTTGGCTAGTCCAGAGAAAAGAAAGACTAGGGGTGACATAATAGCAGTGTTCCAATATTAGAGGGGCTGCCACAAAGAAGAGGGGGGTCAACCTATTCTCCAAAGCACCAGAGGGCAGGACAAGAAACAATAGATGGAAACTAATCAAGGAGAGAAGCAACCTGGAATTAAGGAGAAACTTCCTAACAGTGCAACAATTAACCAGAGGAACAGCTTGACTTCAGAAGTTGTGGATGCTTCATCACTGGAGGTTTTTAAAAAGAGACTGGACAGCCACTTGTCTGCTTGAGCACGGGGTTGGACTAGAAGCCCTCCAAGGTCCCTTCCAGCTCTGTTCTGATTGATTGAATTACCGCAGTTCCTTAGTTAATAACACGGTTGTTAAGTGAAACTGGCTTCCCCATTGACTTTGCTTGTCAGAAGATCACAAGAGGGGATCACATGACCCCTGGAACACTGTGACCGTCATAAATATGAGTCAGCTGCCAAGTGTCTGAATTTTGATTATGTGACCATCAGGATGCTGCAATGGTCATAAGTGTGAGTCATAAGTCAATTTTTTCAGTGCTGTTATAATTTTGAACGGTCACTAAATAACAACAGCAACAGCAACAGCAACAGCAACAGCAACAGCAACAGCAACAGCAACAACAACAACAACAACAACAACAACAACAACAATAATAATAATAATAATAATAATAATAATAATAATAATAATAATAATAATAATAATAATAATAATAATAATAATAATAATAATAATAATAATAATAGAGTTGGAAGGGACCTTGGAGGTCTTCTAGTCCAACCCCCTGCTCAGGCAGGAAACCCTATACCATTTCAGACAAATTGAACTGTTGTAAGTCGATGACTATTCGTACTGGTGAGAGGCTGCAAACCAAGAGAGGCATTTGAACAAGCTATTCCACAGAGTTGCAGATTTCGTTTTAAATTCTGGCAGACCCAGTTGGTAAAAGTGACTTTGACTTTGACTTTCATTCTCGTTTTTTTTGTTCAGCCGGTATCTCGTTCTTTCAGTGAAGCACCTAACAACCTAACTTATCTCACCGAACTCTTGGAAGGGTGAAATGCAAGACAATAGAACAAAATGCACCACACCACGCCATTATGTACACAACCGAAGAAAGAAAAATCATAAAATGCAGGAAAAAACAGTAAGATCTGAGGAACTAGCTTGATCAAAGGCCGGATCTTAAATCCTGGAGTCTGGGTTCAGTCGCCCCAATTGGCAACCACTTCCAAAGTCATCAGGGCTGAAATTTAGCATAGGAACTAGATAAGACTTCTGAATAAGAGCACTGTTAACACAGATAAAAAGAGTGCAAACTGGATAAGAGCCGGATTGTGTACAAATTGGATTAAGAAGCTTATAGGGTCCAACTTTTAAAGCTCTTTATGGCATGGGTCCATACATCTGAGGAGCCGTCTCACCCAATAGAATTGGCCCGTCAACTCATTCCAGCAGAAGAGGTCTACTTTGGATCCCATATTCAAAAGAATTTCAACTGGTGGGGTCCAGGAGAAGAGTCTTTTCTGCTGTGGCCCCAACCCTCTGGAATATTCTCCCCCTGGAGGTGAGGTCAGTCCCCACACTCCTGGTCTTCCAGAAGAGCCTAAAACCTGCCTCTGATGTTTGGTCTGGGGCAGTGGTGGCGAACCTATGGCACGCGTGCCAGAGGCGGCACTCAGAGCCCTCTCTGTGGGCACGCGCGCCCTCGCCCCGCCTCCCCCCATGGCCCCCTCACCAGCAGGCCCCCAGGAGGAGAGTCGCCCCCGTGCAGAGCAGCGCAACCAAGGACATGGCAGCCGGGCAGCAGGGACAAGACTCCTCCCTCGCGCCCCGTTGCGCACAGATGATGCTGCGGGGCATGGGTGGAAGGCGTGTCCGCCATGGCACTGCAGGGCCACCTGAGTGATCTGCTGCAGCGGGCTGTGGAGGCAGTGGGTGGCCCTGCGGGTGGGCGTGGGTGGGCGGCGGGGCGGTTTTTGGGCACTCGGTCTCTAAAAGGTTCGCCATCACTGGTCTGGGTCCTTGATGGAAGCGCTCTGTGTTGGGGTGGCTGATGGGATAGAGAGAGAAGATCCCCACCTCCATGTCTCCTGTTTCCTTGGTTTTGTCAGGCACACAGGATTGTGACCGTATGGTGTTGCCGTTCAAAAGATTTATTGTTCAAGCTTATACACAAAAATCTAGTCAACTAAAGTTCAGTACTAAATTGGTACCAGATAAGGGCCAACGGAATTCCAGAGTGGTTAAACTGGGAATGTTTGTGGGAACATAACTGACTCTAAGCTGATGATGCTTTTAACTCCACCTCCCAGCGCCGCCTACTCTTCTCCTACAGATTTTTAGTTTCTTATTTAACCTTTTTCATTGTTTTGTATTATCTTTTTTTACCTTTTAATCAATTTGTAAGCTTCCCAGAGTTACCGCAACAATGAGATGGGTGGCTTCTAAAATAAATAAATGAACGAATAATGTCCATCTTGCCTGGCATTCAGTTTCCACTCTGGCTGATTTGCTATAAGCCTGATTTTAGGGGCAAAAGACAGCAGGCAGAACCAAAGGAATAGCTGTTTGCAACGTAAAAGCTTTGGATTACTCATTTCTGATACAGGCAACATGAGGCTAACATCAGGGGTAGGCAACCTTGGCTCTTTTATGACTCGTGGACTTCAACTTCAGCATGGCTGGCTCAGGAATTCTGGGAGTTGAAGTCCACGAGTCATAAAAGAGCCAAGGTTGCCTACCCAACTTATCCAGAACTGAATCGATTTTAGGCAGCTCCTGAAATTTCTTTTCTGGAAGAACAGGATCCATTTTCTCCCAATCATTCTAAACTTTGAAAAAGTGGTGGTGTGGCCGAAAGGTAACCAAATCATTCATGAGATTATTTAATGTGCTTCTGTCCCA
Organism: Azemiops feae; assembly: GCA_023970755.1. NCBI lineage: Eukaryota > Metazoa > Chordata > Lepidosauria > Squamata > Viperidae > Azemiops > Azemiops feae. The sequence goes on along the minus strand of JALGBA010000269.1, from coordinate 42,385 downwards.
CTTAATACCAAAGCTTCATCATAAGAAAAACGGACAGGTTCCCAAAGTACGATCATATTTTTCATCACGCCCCAACGGCTAAAGGACTAGTAGCCAAAATGGCTCTGAGGATCAAAGATACTTCGGTTCTGCATCTGACCACTTACCAGTGGCTTGCAACTTTCATTACCACGGAATGTTTCACAGCCCGGGGCAGTATCATTTGTTGGGGTGATACGAAAAAGGGGCTCTCCAGAAGTAGAAAGATATCTTTAAAAATAGAAAATAGTCAAGGAAGTTTTCGAACAAAAATATCCCCTTTTATCTTTCACAATGTTGAATAGAATAGAACATTGACCAAGTGTGATTAGACACACAAGGAATGTGTCTCCGGTGTGTAATAGCAATAGTATTAGCACTTAGACTTACATACCGCTACACAGTGCTTTACAGCCCTCTTTAAGTGGTTTACAGAATCAACATATTGCCCCCAACAATCTGGCTCCTTATTTTACCAACCTCGGAAAGATGGAAGGCCAAATCAACTTTGAGCCGGTGAGAATTAAACTGCTGGCAGTCGGCAGAGTTAGCCTGCAATACTGCATTCTAACCACTGTGCCACCAGGGCTCTTATAAGCTCGCAGTGTACATGCAAAACTATAAAGTAACAATAATGATAAAAATGATAATCATAATCATAATATCAAAGTAATAATAATAATCATGATACCAATAAGAGAAGGCTATGGAACAGTTGAGAAGGATAAAAGTAACACAGCCATACAACATGGGAAAATATCCTTAGATATAAGGCAGTGCTGTGGGAATTAGGTGTTCAGCCGAGTGATGGCATGAGGAAAAAAAACCTGTCTCGGTGTCTAGTTGTTTTGGCATGCAATGCTCTGTAGCATCGCCACTCCAGAGAGGGTATTATGGGATGGGACACGCAACCCTGGCCTCCTCCAGTTGGGAACACAAATCTATTGCCACTGGAAAATGTTGCAAAGAAGGACTGAACTGAAACTGTACAAATGTTCAATTTTGCCACTCCAACTTTGAATGCAGACTCTCTGAAACCATAATTCAGAATGTGAAGTTGACATTTGATACCTCAATACAGGTAGTCCTCGACTTATGACAACGGAGCCCAATATTTCTGTTGTTAAGGGAGACATTTGTTAAGTGAATTTTGCCCCACCTTACCACCTTTCCTGCCATAGTTGTTAAGTGAATCACTGCAGCTGATAAGTTGATAACGTGGTTGTTAAGTGAATCTGGCTTCCCCATTGACTTTGCTTGTCAAAAGGTGATCGCGTGACCTTGCGAAACAGCAACAGTCATAAGTATGAACCAGCTGCCAAGCATCTGCATTTTGATTACGTGACCATGGGGATGCTGCAAAGGTCGTAAGTGTGAAAAACGGTCATAAGTCGCTTTTTTTCAGTGCCATTGTAACTTTGAACGGTCACTAAATGAACTGTTGTAAGTTGAGGACTACCTGTATTCTGAATGCTTTAATTGAGGACATTATTTGACTTTTTCCTTACACAGTGGCAAGGAAGTGAGAAGCCTGAAATGAGGCATAAAATGCCAGCAGTCAAACAATGAATACAGTCAAATCTTTAATTTATCTCATGTATACATCGCATCTATTTCTAGACTAACTTTCTCCCATCAAGGGCACATGTGTAGCATCAACAAGAACCATCAGGTTATAACTGAATAATACATGCAGATATGAAAAAAAAAAACCTAAGTAAATGGTCTCCAAATGTTTAAATATTGAAAGATTACTTTAATCCTGGCACTGAATATAAAATACAGATGTAATTTATGGTGTCCTTGGTGCTTTTTGAGCTTGCTTGTTTGCTGATGTTTCATTACCTGACTGGCAAATTAGGAAAACCACTTGGTTTCAGGATCTACTCTTAGTGGATTAGTGCAAGTGAGGTTTGCTCCTTGTTTATATATAGCCTCTTACCCAGCCAGTTTTGGCAGGGGTGTGGTTTTCTCCTTGGTGGTTTCATAATTAAGGTATTGTTTAAAACTGGAAACAGAAGCAGAAAACAAAAACTAGTACGTTAATCAAGGAAGATGCTTTTTCATGAGGCAACTGGACTTTCTGGTTTTTAGAATAGAATAGAATAGAGCTGGAATAGAGCTGAAATGGACCTGGAATGGAATGGAATGGAATGGAATGGAATGGAATGGAATGGAATGGAATGGAATAGAATAGAATAGAATAGAATAGAATAGAATAGAATAGAATAGAATAGAATAGAATAGGAGCTGGAAGGGACCTTGGAGGTCTTCTAGTCCAGCCTCCTGCTCAAGCAGGAGAACCGTCCTATACCATTTCAGACAAGTGACTGTGCAGTCTCTTCTTAAAAATCTCCAGTGATGGAGCGCCCACGATTTCTGGTGGCAAGCTGTTCCAATGGTTAATTGTCCTCATTATTAGGAACTTTCTCCTTAATTCCAGGTTGTTTCTCTCTTTGGTCAGTTTCCAACCATTGTTTCTTGTCTTGCCCTCTGGTGCTTTGGAGAATAGTTTGACCCCCTCTTCTTTGTAGCAGCCCCTCAAATACTGGAATACTGCTATTATGTCGCCCCTGCTTCTTCTTTTCTTTAGACTAGCCCACGGGTCGGCAACCCGCGGCTCCGGAGCCGCATGCGGCTCTTTGAGGCATCACCTGCGGCTCCGGAGCCTCCGCCGCCATTTTGGGGAGCGCATGCGCACGTGCGCGGGCGGGTGCGCATGCGCGAACGGGTGCGCGTGCGCATGCGTGAACGGGGTGCACATGCGCGAACTGGCGCGCGTGCGCATGCGCGAATGGGCGCGCATGCGCGAACCGGCATGCGCAGGTGCGCACGCATGCGCGGGCGGGTGTGGCTCCCAGGGGTTTTTTTTTTTAGGGAAACGGGTCCGTGCGGCTCGTTGGATGTTTCGGCTGGCCGACCCATGGACTAGCCAAACCCAAGTCCTGCAGCTCTTCTTCATATGTTTTAGTCTCCAGGCCTTTGATCATTTTAGTTGCTCTTCTCTGAACTTTTTCCAAGGTCTCAACATCTTTTTTGTAGTATGGTGACCAAAATTGGTTGCAGTATTCCAGGCGTGGTCTTACTAGGGTTTTATAAAGCGGTACTAATACTTCACATGATCTTGACTCTATGCCTCTGTTTATACAATCCAGGATTGTATTAGCTTTTTTGACTGCTGCTGCACATTGCTGGCTCATAGTCAAATGATCCACTAGGACTCCAAGGTCCCTCTCACATTTGCTGTTTTTGAGCCAGGTCCCGCCTAATCTGTACTTAAACCTTTGTTTTTTCCTGCCTAAATGTAAAACTTTGCTTTTCTCCACATTAAAACTCATTTTGTTGGATAGGCCCATTGTTCAAGTTTGTCAAGATCTTTTTGGATCCTGAGCTTGTCTTCTGGGGTGTTGGCTATTCTTTCCAGTTTGGTGTCATCTGCAAATTTGATGAGTTCCCCTTCTATTCCCTCATCTAAGTCATTAATGAAGATATTGAAGAGTACTGGGCCTAAGACGGAGCCTTATGGTATCCCACTGCTTACTTCTCTCCATGTGGATATAGTACCATTGAGGACTATTCGCTGAGTACGGTTTGTCAGCCAGCTACATATCCATCTGATGGTGGTGTTGTCTATCCCATGTTTTTCTAGCTTATTAAGCAGCAGGTTGTGGTCTACTTTGTCAAATGCCTTACTGAAGTCTAAGTAATTTAGTCACTTTATCAAAGAATGAACTAAGATTGGTTTGGCACGATCTGTTTTTGACAAACCCGTTTTCTTCGAAAACATTTTGCTTCTCATCCCAGAAGCTTCTTCAGCTCTGACTGGATGGTGGGGAATGGAAGGATTTATACTCCTTGCAGACAGCTGGTCATTTGCATTCTTTTAGAGAATCATTGAGGCCACCTGGAGGTTGCCTTCAGAAGTTGTGGGTGCTCCATCACTGGAGGCTTTTAAAAAGAGACTGCACAACCATTTGTCCGAAATGGCATAGGGTCTCCTGCTCGAGCAGGAGTTTGGACTAGAAGACCTCCAAGGTCCCTTCCATCTCTATTATTCTATGTTCTATAAAATTAATAATTAAAAAGAATCAATAAATTAAAAAGAAAACAAAAAAACCTCAAAGGTCTTTTTCTGCCATCAGTTTTCTATGTTTCATTAAGTGACTGGTCATAAATGGCTATAGCAATAGCACTTAGACTTATATATCGCTTCACAGTGCTTTACAGCCCTCTCTAAGCGGTTTACAGAGTCAGCATATTGCCCTCCCAACAATCTGGATCCTCATTTTACCAACCTTGGAAGGATGGAAGGCTGAGTCAACCTTGAGCCAGTAAGAATCGAACTCCAGATTGTGGGCAGAGTTAGCCTGCAATACTGCATTTTAACCACCGCACCACCACGGTTCACAGACCAACTGTAATAAGTTCCTTATTTTCAAACTCAAGGTTCAAAGAGAGGCAGGATAGAAAGGTGTATTGCAACAGCTTTGTGTACAGAAGCAGGCTGCCAAAGAACATGGTGGCTGGACACCCTCAAAGCTAACACCAGCTAGAGCATAGAACAACTCAAAGAAGTAGTGCAAGATCGGAAGACGTGGAGAGACCTGCCCCATAGAATCGCCAAGAATCGGACACGACCAAATGGATAACATCATCATCACCGTGTACAGATATGGCATTGGCTGATTCTCCCACAGGAATGCAAGAAAAAGCCTCCCAGTGTTGCTTTAGAGTGAGATGGGTGGCATATAAATTTAATAAATAAATAAAAGATTCACAGCATCATCGGAAAGGATACAGAGCCGTCATGCCCCAATAGGCCACGCAGATCACGATTAAGATGAAAGTCAGCAGTGGGTAGACCAGGGTGGACATCATATATCCAATAGCTCTGGAGAAAAGAGACAACGGAGAACTATCAGTCTCTCCCTTGGCTCCCACCCAGAATCTGAAACTGCAACGGCACTAAAGCATTGCGGGGCTCCACTTACCGGCTGGCTTCCTTGATGAGCGCGATGGCAATGAAGATCCGGTTGCGGAGGAACAGGAGACTAAGCAGCAAGATGGCTTCTGCCACACAGAGGACAATTACTGGAGGAGGGAGAGAGAGAAAGGAGACGGTTTGACTGTGCCCACCTCGAAAGAAGCTGGGAAGCTTCATATTTGATGAAATTGAATTCATGTGGCTGCCATCTCATCATAAAGATTCCGGCTGGCTAAGCACATATTAAAAACAGTTCAAAAGAGCATAAAGATAACCTTTAAAAACCTATAAAGACAAAAGCACAGCCACACAGGTTCCCACAAGTTAACCATCCCTAAGCCCAAGACTTACAGGCTGCCATCCAGGTCTCCTTGACACTTCCATAAGCGCTCAAGTTGGTGGTAAATCCGATGGTCTGTATAGTGGCTCCCTTATTTTTGAGGATATCATACTCTGTGTAACAGTGGTAGATTCCTGGAAGGGGGGGAGGGAGGGAGAAAGACTGATGGAAAAAAAATACTAAACAAGAGCATTCTTCAAATACCATTTCCCGCCATCTTGTTTCAGAAGAGTCCTTTCCCCATTTCAACCTTTTTTCCTCCAGCGACCAACCAGTGGTGTGATGTGCATACAGGATGGCACTATCTTGGTGATTGTTTTAAGTATCAGAATGGAAGCCCTGGTGGTTCAGTGGTTAAAATGCAGTATTGCAGGCAAACTCTGCCCACAGCCTGGAGTTTGATCCTGATGGGGCTCAAGGTTGATTCAGCCTTCCATCCTTCCAGATCAGTAAAATGAAGACCCAGATTGTTGGGGGCAATAGGCTGACTCTGTAAACCGCTTAGAGAGGGCGGTAAAGCACTGTGAGGCGGTATATAAGTCTAAGTGCTATTGCTACTGTTATCATCACACTCCAGATGCTACTGAATTACAAGTCCCAGCATCCCTCACTGCTAGCCAAATGGGCTGAAGGTGCAAGGACTGAATTGATCAACATCTAGAGGGTCACAGGTCACCCATACCAAGCTTAGCTGTTTGTTTACTACATTTACTTACTACATATATTCAAAGATGCTGGATGGCTTGTGTTATTGTTATGCCACCTGGCAGATACACGTATGTGTGAGAATCAATATTCTGCAGTGGTCAATCTGCGGTACAGCAGAGCAGAGCAGAGCAGAGCAGAGCAGAGCAGAGCAGAGCAGAGCAGAGCAGAGCAGAACAGAACAGAATAGAATCAGTAGGAGAAAATATAATTCTGAGAACGGAACAAACTTTGGCCTAAATAGATTTCTGACCATCTAGGCCAGGGCTCTCCAAACCTGGCAACTTTAAGATTTGTGGACTTCAACTCCCAGAATTCCTCAGCCAATCATGCTTAAAGTTTAAATTTGCCAAGTTTGGAGACCCCAATCTAGGCTAATATTATACCTTTTGTTATGGACATTTTTTCAAGGTTTGGACAGAAAGAAAGTTTTTCCTATCCTAAATATAAATGCCTATAATAGTGTTTCTCAACCTTGGGAACTTTAAAATGCATGCACCTCAACTGCCATAATTCACGCTGGCTGGGGAACTCTGGGAGTTGAAGTCTACTTGCATTTTAAATTTGCTAAGGTTACCCATTTGCCAAATGACTGACAGGAATGGACCTGACTGGGTTAAAAAGGTTCACCAAACCATTGTCCACTTTTATCTCCTGTGGTAGCACGCTTAACCTATTCATCAATTTGGTGCAATATATTAAGACCTCTAGTTCAGCTACTTGCTCTCATTTTGCTCACCGTATGCAATGATGGCTACTACTCCCACAATGAGAACCCATACCAGGATGCCAGCGATGTACCTCAGCAGCAGGAGAAACAAGAGGCTCAGTAACATGGCAAGCAGGAGACCTCTGGGAAGAGAACAACATAAAAGAGAAAGGATGGGGTGGAGTGACTTCTCCACCTGTTCGCTTGTAAAGCTTAATCTCTCTGTCTAATCCAGGGGTCTTCAAACTTGGCTGTGCTGGACCAGTGTGTAGCCAGCTGGCCAGATTGTATAGCTAGCTTAGGAAATTGTGTTCAGAGCAAGTAGCATTTAAGGGGTTAAATGCTGTCTCCTTAAGAGATGCCTTCTGGGAAATGTAGTTTAGTTGTTACATGGTTATATCTGTGTTCTAATTGGTCACTGGGAGGGTCTTGTGGTTTATGACCAGACATCTTGTTATGTGCCAGGTTTTTATTACCTCTCTGCATGGATCCTAGCCACCAGGCTAGGCTAGGAGCTCCGTAGCAACATGTAAGATTTACATAGAATGGGGAAATCCATTATTCTTTTACCTACGAGATGGGTCCAGATTACAACCTACATTCTAGAAGAACTTCTGCAATAACTGTGAGTTAATGTCTTGAGGATACCTGGAATAAAAGTAATTTTGTATGACTCACCCGTTGAGTTTATTCTGCCTGTTTCAAGTGGAATCTAAGCAACCTTCTCTGCATGAGACAGGAAAGTAAAAGAATATTGTGTGTTTCTCTCTTCGTTTAACTTAAAGAGAATCAATCTTTCTTCTGCCTGCTTGCTAGTTTCATCTGACGGCCCTTTTATGACTTGTGGACTTCAACTCCCAGAATTCCTCAGCCAGGCACGCTGGCTGAGGAATTCTGGGAGTTGAAGTCCACAAGTCATAAAAGGGCCAAGTTTGAAGACCCCTGGTCTATTCCCTCTTCTCCCTCTTCCTGAGCAGTAGGATAAACCCAAAACAGCTCTGAAGGATTTTCTCAGTTATGTTATGGGGTGGCCATGTTCATTAAATGCCCACTTGACCAACAAAGTTAGAGCCAATCTTCCTGACTTAAAGAAATGAGAAACTAAGACTCACAGCTCTGGCTGCAGTCATACCCCATAGCTTCATGGTTCATTTGAATGTAATACACAAAGCCCTCTTGATTTCCTCAGCCCCAATGGACAACTTCCTCCTGCTGCAAGAAGTACTCACATGAGAATCCAAGACCACGTCCGTGTAAAATCCTCAAAGATCTTCACGCTAATATCCTTCACATTGAGGGAACTTAGGAGCTGTCTATAAAGACAAGAAAGAAAATTGGAGACATTATAGAAGGGAATCCATACCGTCAGTTTAATGTGCTTTCCTCCATTCCAGGGCAAAAGTATGCCAACACAGTTTGTTACATCTACATAACCAGTCTCTATTCTGCCTCAGTAGTTGTGGCATTGTCTATTTACTGCTGGACAGGTTAAGGTGCAGTAATCCCCTATTTTTATGAGTATAAATTCCAGCAGTACTTCCATCCTTATGTAAGTTACACAAAGTTTGCAGGGTCCTTGGTGCTGAGCTTGGTTGTTTGCTTGCAGACATTTTGTTACCTGACTAGGTAACATCATCACTGCTAGTGAATGTGGAGTTTGCTTCCTGTTTATATACAATAGCTTGCCCTTCCAGTGTTGGTGAAGAAGTAGTTTTCTTCTTGGCAGTTCCTTGATTATTATTTTCTACTTGATATTTGTCTGGTGTTAATCCCTGCTTATCTGGGTGTTGGTTGCTGGATATGATACATTCTGGTCTTTTTGTTTCCTTCTTAGCTTTTCAATGCCTCTTTTGAATGGTGTGTAAATGTAATTTAGGACCTCTATGTATCTGATGGCTGATTTGTCTGAAATCATACCCCCACCACCCTGGCAAAGCAAGCTACTGTATATAAACAGGGAGCAAACCCCTGTACTCACTAGTACTGATGATGTTACCTAGTTGGATAATGAAATATCTGCAAGAAAACAACCAAGCTCAGAGAGGACCCCACAGTTCAACCTTGAGCTACATCTATTCTCTTCTATTGGAAACAGGGAGTTTGCTATAGAATTGTCTCTTGTTATGTTTTGCAGGGCCAGCTCAACCCCATGGCATCAAGCCATATAATACAAATTCAGAGATTGGGGCATCCTAAAAAAAAAAAAAAATCAAATTAATCAATTCATTCTGGTAATAAGGCCAGCAAGTTTCTTGGATCACACGTATCCCCAGAAAGAATCAAACAGCCAAGCCAATGGAGAGTTCTCACTGAGGGAGATAACTCTGTGATAAAAAAAATAGACTAGAATCGTGAATCATGGATCTCTGTGTTTTCTGAGTCCTGTTGGGTTTTGAGAACGAGGTCTGGCAGGAGAGGGAAATTTCCACTGGCTGTAAGACATTTATTTGACTGGAGAAAAAGCCTTGATGAAGATTTCAAAGTATAAAAAAGACTTACTCCGTGCCATCTGTGATGTTCCTCATGGTTTCGTTCATTGTCATTGTACCCACATTAAAGCTTCCAACTTCAGAGATGTTTAAAAAAGGTAAGCAACGATTAAGAACTGTAAATAAAAGGGGGGGGATATAAATTAGGGGTCATTGTGGAAAGACAATTGGCATAAACTACTCTTCTCTTCAAAGTCCCAGACTTTGAATTACAAATTATTAAAATTCATTTTGAAGCAAATGCATTCACTTCCACCCCCCCTTTTTGAGCACCAATAACTCTCCTGGGGTCCACCTTCCAATCTCCTCTTTTGCTTTCTGTCATTTCAGCAACATAACAGTTCATCCCAAGGGATGGAAACACTTTTCTTCTTTGCAGAATCAATACTTACCCGGCTCAGTTGGGATGGTGAACTGAGGACAAAGTTGCTGGTTGAGAATTTGTGACACAGTCTGGGGGGAAAAAAGCAAAAGAGATTCGTAACAATGTTGCATTCAGATAATAGAACAATCCCTGGTGGGGGGATCTTGGGGTTAAACGCCAGGAATATTGCAATGAGACAAGAGTCATTAAGGGAAAAATAGATTTTATCACTCTCAGGACAACTCTAAGATTTGCAGAAATATATATAAAAATTTTTAAAGCAACAAGCACCAAAATACTGAGTGTTTGGGGGAAAGGGTGAGGAACAGTGAGGCAGGAAACCTGGAACAAGGTGATCCCCTTAGAAGGAAACAAGACTATGATATACTGTTACAGGGCCCACTATTATATGACCCATGTCATTGGACTTGATTTTGTAGCATTTTTTTTCAGCAGTCTTTAAGTGAATGCAGCAGTTGTTAAACAAATCCATTTTAACCCAATGGGCATTTTAGTCAGGAAACCCGAAGTAAACGCTAAAAACAACAAAAATCACAGCCAGGTGATTGCGGGATGCTGCAAACAGTTGTAAAGGTGAACCAAGCACCCAAAATCCAATCACATGACCACAGAGGTGGTGCAGGCATTGTATAGGCAGTCCTCAACTTACGACCACAATTGAGCCCAAAATTTCTGTTGCTAAGTAAGACCATTGTTGGATGAGTATTTCCCCATTTTATGAGACCTTTCTGTTGTTAAATGACATGGCTATGAAGTGAATTTGGCTTCCCCATTGACTTATTGGAAGATTGCAAAAGGTGATCACACGATCCAAGGACACCGCAATTGTCATAAATAGGAAAAAGCTGACAAGCATCCAAATTTTGATCACATGACCATGGAGATGTTGTAATGGTTGCAAGTGTTAAAAATAGTGATAAGCCACTAATTTCAGTGTCATTGTTAATTTCAAATGGTCACTAAATGAATGGTTGTAAGTCAAGGATTGTAAATTCAAAATTGGGTTGTAAGTAGCTCTTTTTTTGGTGTCCTCTGTAACTTTGAACAGTCGTTAAGCAGCCGGTCATAAATTGAGAACTACTTGAAATTCAGGCATGGCTTTACAATTGTGCCCAGCAAATGCAAAGCCCCACTGTCTATGGAGATTCTCAGTCATCCAGGTCATCGTTGTCTCAAAGATGCTTTTTTCTTCAGAAGGAAACTGGACTGTTTTTTTTCCTTGAGGAAGAAGAAGTAAACATTTTGCTTCTCATCCTAGAAGCTCCATCAGTTCTGATAGCGGGGGGTGGGCGGATAGAAGAGTTGTTGAGGCCATTTGAGGATTTGTGCCCCTCAAGATCACCTAAATAAGGGTGCAATTGGTTTTGGAGCCTTCTTGGAACTGCGGCAAGGGTTGCATTGTAGACTGGAGATAGATCAGTGATGGGATTCAGCTGGTTCGCTCCGGTTCGGCAGAACCAGTAGCTAAATTTTGTTGAGTTCAGAGAACTGGCTGAATGCACACTGCTTCTGGAAGTCCGTTTTAGGCCTTGGAGGCCTGGAGGAGGTCTCCCAGGCCTAGAACAGCCAGCCAAAAGTGCGTGGATGCCACTTCCAGAAGTCCTTTCTAGGCCTTGGAGGCCTGGAAAAGGTCTCCCAGGCCTAGAACGGCCCACCGGACGTGTGTGGATGACACTTCAGGAAATCCGTTCTAGGCCTCAGAGGCCCAGGCCTGTATCCACGCAGAGAACCGGTTGTTCAGGTATTTGAATCCCACCACTGAGATAGGTGGTGTCTTATCCCTCCCCATCTGTTGAGGGAGGGGTGTTCAGTTCTAACATAGATGGATCCTCTTTCAAACCAATGGTCCTCTCTATCCAAAATGTGGGCTTTGCACATTTGTCCACAATGGTCCTAGAGAGGACCAATGGTTGGAAAGAGAAGTAAAAGAATCCATCTAGGTTAGAACTGAACACCCCACCCTCAACAGGGGGGGAGGGATAAGACACCACCTATCTCCAGTCTACCGTGCAGGCTTGCAGCAGTTCTAAGAAAATTCCACAAGCAATTGCACCCTGATTCAGGTGACTCTGAGGGGCACAGATAAACCCCCAAGTGGCCTCAACGGCTCTCACAGAGAGCGCTAACAATCAGAGGACTGCAAAGAAATACAATCCTTCTATTTCCTCCCGCACCCCCATCATCCTATCAGAATCTATCCTTCCATTCCCCCACCAGCAGAACTAATGAAGCTTCTTGGATGAGAAGCAAAACGTTTTCTTCTTCCTCCTCAAGGAAAAAAAAAACAATCCAGTTGCCTTTTGAAGAAAAAAAGCACTTTTGAGGTTAAGGCCCCACTCAGGGGCCCCAAGGAAACTTGAAACACCCTTCAGGATTAGGCAAGGAATTAAGATCGGACCATCCAAAGGCAACTTACCAACTTTGTAGTTTCGAGATCAATGCTGGGTTGGCACATTGTCTGATTCCACACGTCAGAAAGCTTCTTATGAGGCACTAAATCAACGGGAGACACCGCCCAGAATTTGCTAGAGCAATCGGCGACACAAATCTGAAAAAGGAAGGAGGGCAGGGAATCAGTCTGAAAGCCATCTGCAATGTTTTTTCTTGCGTCCTACGTCAACTCAGGAACCTCAAGCTTCCCCCAGGAGCTGCTGATGCAGTTTGGCAGAGGAACTACTGAGTCTGTTATTTGTACTCCTATAATGGTCTGGTTTAGCATAGCCACCAACCTGGACAAGTATAGGCTTCAACGGATAGTCAAGAGTGCAGAAAGAATAACTGCAACCAGCTACAAGTAGTCCCTGACTTACAACAGTTCATTTAGTGACCGTTCAAAGTTACAACGGCACTGAAAAAAAACTAACATGACAATTTTTCACGCTGACAACCATTGTAGCATTCCCCATAATCCTGTGATCCAAATTCAGATGCTTAGCAACTGGTTCATGCTTAATGACCATTGCTGTGTCTCAAGGTCATGTGATCCCCTTTTGCAACCTTTCCACCAGCAAAATCAATGGGGAAGCCAGATTCACTTAACAACCGTGTTACTAACTTATCAACTTATCAATGACTCACTTAACAACTCTGGCAATAAAGATCATAAAATGGGGCAAAACTCACTTAACAAATGTCTCACTTAACAACAGATATTTTGGGCTCAATTGTGGTCGTAAGTCGAGGACTACCTAGATTAATGTCTAATGTGTAAGTACCAGTAGTTCTCGACTTACGACCACAATTGAGCCCCAAAATTCTGTTGCTAAGTGAGACATTTGTTGTGAATTTTGCCCCATTTTACGACCTTTCTTGCCACAGTTGTTAAATGAATCACCTTATCATGGTGATACTGCAACACTTATAAGTGAAAAACGGTCATGTCACTTTTTTCAGTGTCAGTGTAACTTTGAACGGTCACTAAACGAACTGTTGTAAGTCGAGGATTATCTGTATATCAACCCATAGAGTGTGTGTATAGCATTATTTATTCCTTTTATTATCTCCTTTACTTCCCCCTTTTATTGTTGTTATTATTTTCTCTGTTGCCTTGCAAGTACACTGAGTGCTTCTGTACCAGAGACAAATTCCTTGTGTGTCTAATTACACACTTGGCCAATAGAATATTCAATTCAGTTTAATTCAATTCATCCAGAATGAGGCAGAATTATTAATAGATTTATATGCTAGATCCATACCTTGCCTTTCCCCTATAAAGCACTATAGTATTAGTTCCATCAATTTTGCCCCAATAACTCTGCAAAGCAGATTGGAGAAGAGGCAGCCCTTAGCTCAAAACCACCAAGCCAGTTTCTATGGAGGAATGTGGGTTTGAACCCAGGTTTTCTCTGGTCCAATATCCCATCATGTCTGAATTCTTGAAAGAATGACTCTAAACAAATCCCTTCCTGGGAAACTAAAACTTCCGGCTTTTATACATAACTGCAAAACTGAGATTGTATTTATTTTTATGTTAACAATTATATGTTACACAGAGAAGAGAGTATTTGCAGCTCTCTCTGAGCTTGGTTGTCTTCTTGCAGATGTTTCCTTATCAAACTAGGTAATATCATCAATGCTAGTAGGAAGTGGGATAGACACAAGTCTATCATAAAACCACCCACACCAACCAAGTGCTTCGCTACCAAAGTAACAACCCAACCTCCCATGAGAGAAGCTGTGTAAGAACACTATTTGGATGAGCACAAACACACTGCAACAATCCTGAACATCAGAAAAAGGAAACAGATAATCTATACTAGGGGTCCCCAACCCCCGGTCCGTGGACCGGTACCGGGCTGTGGCATGCCAGCAACCAGGCCGTATAAACAAGCAAAGCCCCATCTGCGGGATGTAGGCAGCACACAAAACCACGCCCCCTCCAGTCTGCGGAAAAACCTCTCTCCACGGAACCGGTCCCTGGTGCCCAAAAGGTTGGGGATATCTGATCTATACAACATCTTTCAGCAAAAGGGATATCCATGTAGCTTCATCAAAAAGTGCCTGACCACTCAACTTTATATAGCACAACCAACACAAGCTGTGAAAATAGCACTGCCAAGTATCAAAACATCTTAGAAACAATCAAGAGACTATTACAATCACATGGCATCACCGTAGCACACAAACAAAAACATCCTAAGTCAGGAGTAGCAACCTTGGCTCTTTTATGACTCGTGGACTTCAACTTCCAGAATTCCTGAGCCAGCCATGCTGGCTCTGGAATTCTGGGAGTTGAAGTCCACGAGTTATAAAAGAGCCAAGGTTGCCTACCCCTGTCCTAAGTAAATCAAAAGACCCAGCAAACGGGAGCCATTTACAACATACAGTGTAAGGAGTGTAACAGCCACTATGTAGGACAAAACAGGCAGAAGACTAGCATAGGGCATCCATGAATACCAACTAGCAATCAGAAGACATGATGAAAATGCCTTAATTTCAGAAGACATGGGACAGACTTAACCATAGTTTCAATTGGGAAATTGTGACCATCCTAAACCAAGCCAAGTCCAAAAACACTAGAGAATTCCTGGAAACCTGGCACTCAGGGAAATTGGCCATCAACAGGCACATAGTGATAAACAACATCTACATACCACTCAAAAGAGACAATCAAAAACCAAAAAGGAAACAAAAAGACCAAAACACCTCCTCACCAGCAATCAGCATCCAGCTAAGCAGAGAATAATGCCAAGATTAACATCAGACCAGCAATCAAGAAACAAACAATACCCCAATGAACTTCCAAACAACAGTACAATTAAGGAATCATTAAGACCCTCCTCCCAACACTGAAAGGGCAAGCCATTAGAATATAAAATGAGAGCATACCCCCCTTCCTACAAGCATTGATGATGTTACCTAGTTTGGTAATGAAACATCTGCAAGAAAACAACCTAAGGTCAGAGAGCACCAGAGGCCCTACAATATATAAGTTTTTAATGTCTTCTCTCTTAAAATGGAAGAAAACGTCCCCACTGATTTTTGGCAATTGTACAGTAGACTATCCGTACCACGTTCAACACACAAACACACAGACGGCAGGATAGATCTTACCTGTGGGGTAGGGCATTGCAAGCCTTTCATTGCTATTGCCAGTGGATTCGCTTCCACGACGCATTTCATGAGGTCGAAGTAGAGAAGGTAAGGTTTGCCACTAAACAGAAAAAGAGAATTGAAGAACATATTAAAAGAAAGAAATCCTGGTAATGAAAAAAAAAAAAAAGACCCTTGGGTTGCTTCAGTTCCCAAAGTAGGTCTGGTTAACCGACTGCTGGACACTATTTTGCATAGGTAGTCCTTAACTTACAACCACAATTGAGCCCAAAATTTGTGAAACATTTGTTAAGTGGTTTTTGCCCTAATTTTACAACCCTTCTTGCCACAGTTGTTACGTGAATCACTGCAGTTGTTAAGTTAGTAACCCGGTTGTTAAGTAAATCTGGCTCCTCCATTGACTTTGCTTGTCAGAAGGTCGCAAAAGGAGATCCCGGGATGCTGCAACCGTCATAAATATGAACCAGTTGCCAAGCATCTGAATTTTGATCACATGACCATGGGGATGGCTGCAGTGGCTGTAAGTGTGAAAGCATTTTTACACAGGTAGTCCTTGCTTACCAACTGCCTCATTTAGAGACTGTTTGTAAGTTCAACAACAACAACAACTTTGAGACCAATCCTCACAGTTATGGCTATCGCAGCATCCTATGGCCACACCATTGCTGTTTGCATAGTTTGCAAATGGCGTCCCACAAGCAGAGTTAATTAAAAAAAAAAAAGTAAAAGCGAAACTGCCAAGTTGCAGTCACGTGATATCTCGCTTAACGACCAGAGGGAAAGTGAGGTCATAAGCCTCTTGCAATCACATGATTTTCCACTCGGCAACTGTGGCATTTCATGACTGAGTTGCCTGTCTCAATTGTGGTTGCTATGCAAGGATTACCTGCATTATTATAGGTAGACCGCAGCTGGGCCCAAAATCTCTGTTGCTAAGAGAGACATTTGTTAAGTGAATTTTGTCCCATTTTATGACTTTTCTTGCCACAGTTGTTAAGTGAATCACTGCAGTTGTTAAGTTAGTGACATGATTGTTACGTGAATCTGGCTTGTGAAGGGGATTGCATGACCCCTGGACACAGAAACCGTCATAAATATGAGCCAGTTGCCAAGCGTCTGAATTTTGATCGTGTGACCATGGGGATGCTGCAGCGGTTGTAAGTGTGAAAAAGGATGATAAGTCACTTTTTTCAGTGCCGGTCACTGAATGGTCACTAAACCAACTGTTGTAAGTCGAGGACTACCTGTACAGGTTTTTTATTCCAGGAAAACTGTTGCTGTCTGAGCTTGGTTAAATCCCTCCCTCTCTAGCCAAGCAACCATTTTGAAGAATTCTTCCTTTCCAGGATTTGAAACGCACCGATTGCTGCCAATTCCACAATAGGATCCTGTTGAATTTCTGGGATAAATAACTTGTCGCGGATCACCGTACAGCCAGGCTTGCAAAACCAAAAAAAGAAAAAAGGAAGAAGAAAGTGGGAAAGAAGGGAAGAGAGGAAAATCAATTTTTCATAATTTACCATCGATTTTCCCCTGGCATCTGGAAACCTCCAGGACTTTGGAGCCCCACAAAGTCAGAAATTTAAAAAGTGTGGACTTCAACAACCCGTGCTGCCTGGGGAATGCTGGGAGTTGAAGTCCATACTTCTTTAAAGTTACTACAATAATAATAATAATAATAAAGTTGGAAGGGATCTTGGAGGTCATCAAGTCCAACCCCCTGCTCAGGCAGGTAACCCTATACCATTTTGGACAAATGGCTGTCCAGTTTCTTCTTAAAAATTTCCAGTGTTGGAGCATTCACTGCTTCTGGAGGCAGGTTGTTCCACTGGTTACAGTCGAGAAACACCAGATTAGACACACACAAAAAAAACCACGTGCGCATGGTAACTGCTGATGCCTCTTTCTTTCTTTTTTTTAAATGTCCAAACAACTTACTCCTTAATTTCTATGGAGATTCTCAGACACCCAGGTCATGGTTGTTCTAAAGGTGCTTTTTCAAGAGGCAACTGGACTTTGTTTTTCTTGGAAGATGTTTCGCTTCTCATCCAAGAAGCTTCAGAGCTGAAGAAGCTTCTTGGATGAGAAGCGAAACGTCTTCAAAGAAAAACAAGAAAGTTCAGTTACCTCCTGAAAAAGCACCTTTGGGACAACTCTCTCCTTATTTCTCAATCACAGAGGTTCAATTCTACTATTTTAGCTGTTATGGGTGTGGTGGAGAGTAGGAAGACTGGGGAGAGATGAACCTGTCCTATCTAAAGCCTTCAAGAGAAGAGTTTTTCCTTCAAGAGCCCATAGGGACTTTTAATCAAATTATATGCTGGACAAAAGAAATAATTTCTTTTAAGAAAGTTTAGGAAGGAAGTGTTGGAGCATTCACAACCTCTGGGCAGGTTGTTCCACTGGTTAATTGTTCTGTCAGGAAGTTTCTCCTTAGTTCTAGGTTGCTTCTCTCCTTGATCAGTTTCCATCCGTTGCTTCTTGTCCTGCCTTCAGGTGCTTTGGAGAATAGTTTGACTCCCTCTTCTTTGTGGCAGCCCCTGAGATATTGGAACACTGCTATCATGTCCCCCCTCGTCCTTCTCTTCATTAAACTAGACATACCCAATTCCAGCAGCCGTTCCTTATATGTTTTAGTCTCCAATTCCCTAATCATCTTTGTTGCTCTTCTCTGTACTCTTTCTAGAGTACAGAGGATATATTACATATATTATTTACATGTACATATACTATTTACAGAATAAGTAATATGAGATTTGCCTTATTTAGTATAATAAATAGAGGTGATCAGTATAATTCATTGTACAGTAATTATAATGGAGATAACACTAATTCCCTTTTACATCCTTGTAATCCCTTAATTCGGGATAGAGTTGTGATGACTGGATGGAGCTGAGCAGTTACTGGCCGGATGCCCTTCCTAACATAATGTGGGGTTCACAGCAGATATGTTTTCTTTGTGCCTTAGGAGAGGAACATCTGCCACTACCTAGGATTGAACTGTCAACCTTCCAAGTGGGAGGCGAGCGTCTTCACCACTAGGCCACCACACCGCTCATCTATGGAGTTAACACTATGTGTGTACATTTGTTTCTCATATGAAGTCTACTAAACCCGCCTCCTCTGCAATGGACTAATATATTTGGATTCAGCTCCCTCAGTCCTCTTCTCTAAGTTAAGAAACTTACTCACCCAAAAGCCCAATTATCATGTAGCCAGCAAGGAAGACCCCAAAGATAGCGCAGCAAATAATATCTGTACAGCTCCTGGAACAGAGAGAGTGAGGGATCAGTCAACAACATACTAACTTATAGACACATGTGTATGGGTATTTACATCAAGTGGAAATACTAAAAGTCTCAAATTTTACTGCCTTCGTGCATCAATCCATAAAGCTTTTTTTTAATGATTTCCCAAGCCAGATAACACACATGGGATTTCTTCCAGTTTCTTATTCAAGCACTACCCAAGCCAAGTTTTTTTTCTGAGGTCAGCCAAAGTTGGCTTGGTACTGCCATGCGCTGCAGCAGGGATGTGTACAACATCCACACTCACACACCTTGCTGGGGAAATTTTATCAAGCCTTATAAAACTGGGGGGGGGGGCAGGGGGAAGAAAGAAGAAAAATGTCCTTAAATACAAAGCACAGAGTTCATTTATTCCACCTACACGAAATCATAGGCTTTATGCAAAGTTGGATCCAGAACATAATTGCTAAGTAGAGCCATGTTGGCACAGTGGTTAGAATGCAGTATTGCAGGCTAACTCTGCCCACAATCTGGAGTTCAATTCTTACTGGCTCAAGGTTGACTCAGCCTTCCATCCTTCTGAGGTCGGTAAAATGACGACCCAGATTGTTGGGAGGGCAATATGCTGACTCTGTAAATTGCTTAGAGAGGGCTGTAAAGCACCATAAAACGGAACATAAGTCTAAATGCTATTGCTATGGTTGGATGCCCAACCATAGGTTATGGTTGGGAGGAACACAAGACTCTCCAAGTAACCTATTCCTCTTCCCCCCAATTTCATAAAATGGCACATTCCAGCATGGTACCCGTCCAGTCCCCTTGAACTTCAAACTGCAGTGTCCTTGTCAGCCAATCCATGCCCTGGAATTCAGAGTATAGGTTCAGAGCTGGTAGAACAGTGCCAGGACCAGTCTTGCTTGCTAGGGGATTATGGGGCTCAAGTCCAACCCGTCTGGAGTTGGGAAGGCTGACCGTAGTCTCAGCCGCAGTGGATAATGTTGATGCATTGTCCACAGGAAGTTAAAGCACTAAACATGGATTATTTGCATATACATTTTATTAGGGATTCTGATTACAACAGTAAAAGCTAATTCAAACTGAACTTAAAGAAAGAGAAGGGACAGTAAAAAGTGCAGAAAATGGAAAAGGAAGATGAAGAGAAAGGGGAGACTGTAATAAAGCAAAAGGAAAGAAATATGTAAAGAAGTAACTTCCAACTCTCATCATAACTATAAACAAATTTAGTGGCTCCTCTCCCCCTTTAAGATTACAGCAGCGAAAACCAAGAGGCTTACTTGAAAGAAAATGTTTTTTTCAGAATCTCAAATATCAAGATTGAATCACTATGATGCCTGCTAGCTTCTATTGCTAATCAATGTGCCATAGAAAAGGGGGGAGGGGTAGAAAGCGAAGGGAGGAAACGGAATGCCAAGAAGCCGTTCACGGACCATGAGAGCCTGCAAACCATCAAGGTCATTACCGCAGGTGCTTGATGGAGAAGTGGACTGTTCCCATAAGAAAAAGAAGTCTTACCATTGGACAATATGAACATCTGGTGGGTGGGGGCAAGAAAATCTATTGTTTAGCTTTCATACAGGAAAACCCAGAGCTGGTTTTGCTTCTTCAGTTCTGACATGGTGCATCCAATAAAGTTTTACCTTTTGGGACTTAACAGCCTTGAGGAATCCTTTTGTTGGGTTCGCTAGTCAGACTATTGACATATTAGATATTAGATAACCTTTATTGTCATTTTTTACTGTGGGCACAACGGCACACATTAAAAATGAAACTTAGTTGCTTGCTCTCAAAGAGTACACATACATAACACACATTTAAGCATACTATATACAACATACGTATAGACCTACACCCTTACATATAAGTAACATATAACTATTAATCACTGTCCATCTTGAATACATAAAGGAAGGAGGAAGTTTTAGAGTTCACAAGGTTAATACTGTATGGCACAAAATTGTGACTGAATCTGGATGTTCTGCTTCGGATACCACAGAGCCTCCTCCCAGAAGGTAACAAGGAAAACAGGTCGTGAAGGGGATGTGTCGTGTCCCAGACAATCTTGCGGGCCCTGCTCAAGCAATGCTTATGTGCCATGTCCTGGATGGGAGGGAGGGAACTGCCAATGATCTTTTCAGCCATCCTCACCACTATCTGCACCGCCTTCCTGTCTGAAGCAGTGATGCTTCCAAACCAGACTGTGATGCTGTATGACAGGATGCTCTCGATCATCCCTCTGTAGAAAGTGGTAAGGATAGGGGAAGGAAGATGTGCTTTTCTCATGCAATGCATTAAATGCAGGCACTGCTGTGCCCGCTTCACCAGTGTCTCGCTGTTGAGCGACCAAGCCAGCCTACTTGTTAACTGCACACCCAGGAATTTGATGTTGGTAACCATCTCCACGGGTGAATCATTAATGCTCAGAGGAGTGTGGCTGTGCCTGCCTTTTCTGAAAGCGGCAATGATCTCTTTGGTTTTTCCAGTACTTAAAAAACTAGGCTGTTTTCCTTACACCAGTTCACCAAACCCTCAACCTCCTTGCGGTAAGCATCCTCATTGTCATCATGAAGAAGGCCCACTACTGTTGTATCATCTGCGAACTTCACAATATGGTTGGTGGCAAACCTAGCACAACAGTCATGGGTCAAATAAATATTGACGGTTCCCAAATGTGTATCAGACAGCAGATCTAATTCTTGATGCCCAGAAATAAAACTCAGCATCCTGAACAAAATGTAGATCTCTTGCACATGCCTTCCTGCAACTAACCCCCTGGGGCCCCTACAATTTTTTTCGGGCCCCACTTGCCCAGGGATGTCCTTGTTCCTCCTTCCCTTCTGAGCAACTGAAGTTTCTCTCTCCTCCTTAGCTCCAGCAGCCTCGATCTACCACTGGACAGTTCAGTCATCCCTTCATAGCACAAGGTGTTCTTACCTGTTCTGGATAGGACCATGAAAAGAAGGATCGTATTGACATTTCTCCCCTGGGGAAAAGCAAAAGCAAAAGTGAGATCAGATTTGGTCTAAAAGTATTACAAAAAGAAGAAGAGGTTGCATGAAATCTGATCTCTATGGGTGAGTTTATTAGACCTTATTAGCAGAGTTTAATTTTAATACAGAGTACTCGACTTACGACTACAATCGAACCCCAAATTTCTGTAGCTAAGCGAGACATTCGTTAAGTGAGTTTGACCCATTTTAAGACCTTTCTTGCAACCGTCATTAAGTGAATCACTGCAGTTGTTCAGTTAGTAACACGGTGGCTAAGTGAATCTGGCTTCCCCATTGACTTTGCTTGTCAGAGGGAAATCACATGACCTCAGGACACTGCAACCACCATAACTATGAGTCAGTTGCCAAGCGTCTGAATTTTGATCATGTGACCATGGGGATGCTGTAACGGTCGTTAAGTGTGAAAAATGGTCAAAACTTGCTTTTTTCAGTGCCGTCGTAACTTCAAACGGCCGTAAACAAACTATTGTAAGTCGAGGACTACCTGTGCGGACATGGCACAACTCACAGTGCTGTAGCATCTAGCTGTGTTCCTTTTCCCACTTTTGGCCACTTCCAGACTGTTTTTTTTTCCTGGGTGGCTATTTTAGCTCAGGGAGACAGGACAGTTCTTAAAATCAAATAAGAGTGTCTTGTGCCTCTTCCAGATGTACCAATAGGAGACAATATAGAAGGGAACAGTAGGAGAGAACATCTTCCAGATGTTGCAGGAATATAACTCCAACCTTCCTTCCGTGGTTTGATATCTAAGGAAGCTAACTGCTTCTGATGTGGCTGCAGCGCGATCATCCCAGGTGGCCTTGAAATTTCCTAGGTACCTAGCCAACACTCCAGAAGACAGTCTTAAGGTACAGAAGGATCGTGACAAACATGAACATTGGGCGCTATCTAACAAAATAAAATTCAATGGTGAAAAAAAGGAAAGTTCTAAATTTAGGCAAGAAAAACCGAATGCACAGGTACAGTATAGGTGGTACCTGGCTCAGTAATAGTAACTGTGAGAGGGACCTCGGAATCCTAGTGGACAATCACTTAAATATGAGCCAGCAGTGTGCTGCAGCTGCCAAAAAAGCCAACACAGTGCTAGGCTGCATTAACAGAGGGATAGAATCAAGATCACGTGAAGTGTTAATACCACTTTACAATGTGAATGCTCCAACACTGGAAGTTTTTAAGAAGAGGTTGGATAATCATTTGTCTGAAATGGTATAGGGTTTCCTGACTGAGTAGGGGGTTGGACTAGATACAGTGGTTCTTAACCTTTTTGAACGAATCGCCCCCTTGAGCCAATGAGGAAGTTGTCATCGCCCCCCTCCCCCAACATAACTTCTCAGTCACAACTTAGGAAATAATTCTTCAATTTATGCAAACACTTTTTTTTTGTTTTCTTTAAAATTGTCATCAGGACATATTGATGCCATCACTGCCCATTCTGGCCAATGGCGCGCCACTGTATGGGTAGAGCAGGGGTAGGCAACCCAAAACACTCAAAGAGCCACCTGGACCTGTTTCCCACCGAAAACAAAACACTGGGAGCCACAAAACCCTTTTGACATCTAAAATGAAGATAACACTGCATATATCTTTTTTTACCTTTATTTGGTTGGAGAACTGGAGTGCAAAAAAGAGGAGGCGAGACAATTAAGGCAATTACGGTCAGCCAGGACGGATGGCCCTATCACACAGTCAATGAGTAAGCAGTTAGGCTAGCAAGGTTTATAAAAGTAATTTCCACCCCAAAACTTTACTCTGAGGACGCTGGCAGGGGACCAGCGAAAGCTAAGTTGTTTTAATATTGTAAATAGTTGTTTTTATTATATATATATAATATATAAATAATAAAGGTTATTATTATATATATATAATATATAAATAATAAAGGTAAAAAAGGATATATGCAGTGTTATCTTCATTTTAGATGTCAAAAGGGTCTCTCTCTCTCCCTCCCTCCCTCTCTCTCCCTCTTTCTACCCTTGGTCTGCCAGTCTCTTCCCCCACTCAGTGTGTGTGTGTTTGAGAGAGAGAGAGGCACTTGTGCTTCCTTTCTCTCTTTCCTCTCTCTCTTTTTCTCTTTCCTATCTCCCTCTCTTTCTCTCTTTCCTCTCCCTCCCCCCCTCTCTCCAGGTGAGGAGAGAGAGAGAGAACGAAAGGCAGACGGCGCCGAAGGGGTGGGGAGGGGGGACAGGAGGCAGCAGAAGGCGCTGAAAGGGGCCCGGGGCACCACGGACCGGCCCGGGGAGACGCGTGGCCAGCTCGGCTGCCCAGGGAGCGGCCCGAGGACGGCCCAGGGAGCGATGCCCCCACCGGCTGCCACCCCAGCTGGGACTGCCTCCTGGGGGGCAGCAGGAGGAAGAAGGGGAAGAGGAGGAGGAGGGCAAGGAAGCCGGTGCCGGGCCCCAGGAGGAGGCGCTCCCGCGGGTCCGGCCGGGGCTCTTCTGCTGCTGGTTGGAAAATGCCTCCCCCCTCCCTTTCTCTCCCGCCATCTTCTGCTCACCTCACATTCTTCACCGACAAAGCAGCCAGGACTCCGGTGTGCCTTCCCGGCCAGCTGGGCCAACGGTCCCACTGGCTGGGGATTGCAGGTGCTGCTCTCCCTCAGGGCCGCGGCATGCGGGAGAGCTGGCCCGCTCAGCTGAGGCTCTGGCAGGCCGCTCCCAGCGGGGATTCCGGGGCTTCCCTGCATGGCTCCCCGGCCACGTGCACCTCGGACGGGGCCAGCCAGGGAAAGGGACTTCCTGGCCGCGCTTCTCCCAGGGGGCGGGGCACCCGGGCGCAGGGCCAATCAGGAGCCCTGCGAGGGGGCAAGTCCGCGTGAGAGAGAGAGAGAGAGAGAAGGGAAGCGCAAGTGCCTCTCTCTGTCTCTGTCTCTCTCTGCAAATGGCGGAGGAGGCTCGGAGCCACAGGGGAAGGCTCAAGTGTCCCCAAAACTTCTCGCTCCATCGCCCCCATATCGCCCCCTTTTCGTTCCTTCGCCCCCGCATCGCCCCTTTCCGTTCCATCGCCCCCCTGAAAAATGAAATCGCCCCCTGGGGGGCGATATCGCCCAGGTTAAGAACCACTGGACTAGAAGACCCCCAAGGTCCCTTCCAACTCTGTTATTCTGTTATTCCTGAGGTGATATTCTTGAACTATATGTGTTATAGTTTGTTCCGGTGAACCGTATTGGACACACGACACCCATAAAAAACAGGCAGGCCTTCATATAAGGAACGGCTGCTGGAATTGGGTATGTCTAGTTTAATGAAGAGAAGGATGAGGGGGGACATGATAGCAGTGTTCCAATATCTCAGGGGCTGCCACAAAGAAGAGGGAGTCAAGCTATTTTCCAAGGCGCCTGAAGGCAGGACAAGAAGCAACGGATGGAAACTAATCAAGGAGAGAAGCAACCTAGAACTAAGGAGAAACTTCCTGACAGAACAATTAATCAGTGGAACAACCTGCCTCCAGAAGCGGTGAATGCTCCAACACTGGAAGTTTTTAAGAAGAGACTGGACAGCCATTTGTCTGAAATGGTATAGGGTTTCCTGCCTGAGCAGGGGGTTGGACTAGAAGACCTCCAAGGTCCCTTCCAACTTTATTATTATTATTAAGTGCACCATTATAGCTGCCATCTTGATAATTTTTTTTTAACCATATTCTGGGGACTCTCCTTCTTCCAAAGATACGATTCCCAGGCCCAACTCAGCACAACTTCTGTGCCCAAGCTGGGCTGGCTAGGAGCTCCCTTTCCAAACAATAATTATAAAATCCACACTAACCAACAATAATGTTCCTCCAAATCCTGATCACACACATTGGCAGCCTAGAATTTCATGGCAATAATACATTCTACACATTGCCTATGTTTTAACATTTGGTGTTGGCTGATATATTTCATTGGCTCATTTCTTTATTGTAAGCCACTGAAATGTTGCAGAGTGGAGAACCCCAAAATATTGTTATGTTCCCGTGTAGAGGCCAGCTTTTCCCCCACAGCCATTTCCACAGATGTGTTAGGAATATCCTCAATCATCATGGCTTCCTATCTTGTCTAGAAAGCATCAGTTTAGGAAACAAGCAATATCTTCTGTTCCTACTCAATGCAGAAAAAACGTGGTATCTTGGTCAACAGCAATAGCAGACTTATATACCGCTTCACAGTGCTTTACAGCCCTCTCTCAGTGGTTTATAGAGTCAGCATATTGCCCCCAACAATCTGGGTCCTCATTTTACCAACCTCAGAAGGATGGAAGGCTGAGTCAACTTTGAGCCAGTGAGACTCGAACTGCCAAACTGCTGGCAGCTGGGACTCAGCAGAGGTAGCCTGCAGTTCAGCATTCTAACCACTGCGCCACCAGGACTCAATGTCAGGTCTGCCATTGTAAACGCTTCAGCCCCGCTTCGCTGGCATCCTGCCATAAAATGTGGGAGGGAGAAGAAAGAGAATATAAGGGGGGGGGAGGGATGACAGGAATCAGAGGTCCCAATCCAGAACAGGCTGGTGCATCCAAGGATATGAACGTGAGAACGGAATGCAAAACTACATCAAAGAGGCTCCAAGCCTGAAAGCTGTTACTAAAACACCAAATTCAAATATCATTGGACGCTCATGAACTGGTCAAGGAGGGAGGGGAATTGGGGAAAAGGCAGGTTTTGAGCAGGAATATTCAGATCCAGCTTTGCTTATGTTGCAACCATTTGGCTTTAGTAAAAGTGTACCTTTCGCTACAAATGGAGTCCAGGGTCTTTCTTTCCTAAATGCCCAAGCTGGGACAAGACTGACAGCCTATTTCTTTGTCACCTTCACCTCCAGGGTCAATTGCAAATCTAATTATAAAACTATTAGGTCCAACTCTTTGGTATAAGTAAGAGATAAGCTGGGAAAGAGTGATGTAAAAAATTAACCAGGAAATAATCAAAGTTATTTGAAAACAATCCAGAGATATGCCCAAGGTTAGGAAAAGTCACTGCCAAAGTATGCAAATATCATAAAATGGACACTTTATCTCTGAAATATTTTTCATTTCCTCTATGACAAAAGCAACTTGTCAGATAGTGTCAAAATATGTTAGCCACATTGTTCACCTGGAATCAATTCACTCACGGGGACAAAAGAAGCATTATTTCTGTTTCTTGTGTTTAGTGATTCTATTGTAATTTCTTGGTTTAGAGCTGCTTAGACTTGGGTGGCATGGAAGTTTAATAAATTATTATTATTATTCCTCTTTGTTAAAAGTTTATTTAACCTTATTTACTTCATGACAAGTTTTAAGAAATGCACAAAAGCACCAGAAAAAAACACACACAACCCAACTAACACCAAAAACAGCAAAAAACAGACTGTAAACCAAATAATAATAATAATAATAATGAGGAGGAGGAGGAAGAGGAGGAGGAGGAAGAAGGAGGAGGAGAAGGAGGAGGAGAGGAGGAGGAGAAAAAATCATAACATCCTCGGCATTGACAAAATCACCATCGGTCAATCGCAAAAGGTAGATTTATTTGGAACAGCTTACATCCTGCAATGATATCTTTAACACCATCAAACATTAACATCTGCCTATCCCAGGTCCTTGGAAAGCACTCGATAGGTGGAGAAAAATGCCAAATCCACTCTAAAGACTTAGCTGACTGTTTGACAAATGATGAGTCCCAATGGGATCTAAGTTCCCCTGTGGTGTCTCCTGCTAGTCAGTACAAATGAAAAACCCACACAGGATATTCACTGTATAAAGACTAAGGAATTCCCCTCCCTCCAAAAAGTTATAGAGAACCCCACAATGGGGCCACAACATAAGGTAACACCTGTTATCTCTGCTCTGAGAGCTTAGGGTAAAGCTGAGTGTAGATACCATTCAGAGAGCATCTCTATATCACCTCCTGCAATCGCTGAGGACCAGGACTTGAAGAGCTCCAAAGCTGATGCATTGTACATAGTACAAAACTTCGTGAGTTGAATACTGAGGTGAGGGTTTGAACCCCTTAAAATAACATCGGATGAGTCCCAATAGGGTGGAACTGGGCATGGGTGGGCCTCCTGATGGTCAATGCAACCTCCTTCAAAATTTTCCTCCAATTTGATCTTGACTCCAGGTTGCAAGTAGTCATTGATTTACAACCACTTGTTTGGTGACCGTTCAAAGTTACAACGGCACTGCAAAAAGTGACTTATGAGACTGGTTTTCGCTCTTACAACGGCTGCAGCTTTCCCATGGTTCACATGATCCAAATTCGGACGCTTGGCAATTGGCTCATATTTATGATGGTGGCAGTGTCCCGAGGTCACGTGATCACCCTTTGCGACCTTCTGACAAGCAAAATCTATGGGGAAGCCAGATTCGCTTAACAACCGTGTTACTAAATTAACAACTGCAATGATTCACTCAACAACTGTGGCAAGAAAGGTCCTAAAATGGGGCAAGACTCACTTAACAAACGTCTTGCTTTGCAACAGAAATTTCAGGCTCAATTGTGGCCGTAAGTCGAGGACTACCTGGACTTGATAGACACGCCCATGTCACTGCCTTGGCAACTTTACAGAAGTAGCTTGCCACTCCCCTTTTCTAAGACTTTTTAAAATCTTTCTAGTCTGTCTCCCAGCCCTGGGATTTCCTAGCAGTAATTCATGCAAGCACAAACTACTTAGAATAGAATAACAGAGTTGGAAGGGACCCTATTCCATTTCAGACAAATGGTTGTCCGATCTGTTCTTAAACACTTCCAGTGTTGGACAGTGGTGGGATTCACATATGTGAACAACCTGTTCTATGTGTGGATGCCGCTTCCGGAAGTCCATTCTGGGCCTGGGCAACAAAAAATTAGTTACCGGTTCTGCCAAAGTGGTGCAAACCGGATGAATCCCACCACTGGTGTTGGAGCATTCACAACTTGCTATCAGCTAGGTGTTGCCTCCTACTGTGAATCTCTACATGCTAAAGGCACCTCCCTGTGTTCATACAACAGGCTCAAACAATGGTTGAGTTTCCCGTCAACAATGCTCGCTCATTTCAGTGGTCCAGGGCTATTTCCATCCAGGTCAAATTTCTGGAGAGTTACAGGTCCTATAGTCTGCAAGTGTTGGTCGCAAACAAGTCCTGGGGACATCATCTTCATGGCCTCATTCACATAATTTGCTTTGGAGTAATAGTGGCTTGTCATTCTCCTCTACTTTTGTTTTCTTTTGACATCCTAGTATAGCCTGATTACTGTATATATGTCATCAAGTCATGGCTGACTCCTAGAAACCGCAAATATAGATTTTCTCCACTATGATCTGTTCTTAACCCGGTCCTTCAGGTCTTCCAAGGATGTCCCCATCTCCACTCTACCGAGTTCATCCTCCCTTGCTGCTGGTTGTCCTCGTCTCTTTTTTCCAACTTTTCCAGCATCAGAGTCTTCTCCAGAGAGCTAGATAATAGAATAACAGAGTTGGAGGGGGCTTTGGAGGTCTTCTAGTCCAACCTCCTGCTCAGGCAGGAGATCCTATGCCATCTCAGACACATGGCTATCCAATCTCCTTAGTTCTAGGTTGCTTTTCTCCTTGAATAGTTTCCATCTACGGCTTTTCGTCCTACCTTCAAGTACTTTGGAGAACAGGTTTATCCCCCCTCTTCTTTGTGTCAACCCCCCAAATATTGGAAGACTGCTATAATGTCAACCCTAGTCCTTTTCATTAGATTAGACATACCCTTTCCTACATTCGTTCTTCATATGTTTTAGCCTCCAGTCCTCTAATCATCTTTGTTGCTCTTCTCTGCACTCTTTTTAGAGTCTCAACATCTTTATTGTGGCAACCCAAACTGGATGCAGTATTCCAAGTGTGGCCTTACCAAGGCACAATAAGGTGGTACTAACACTTCACATGGTCTTGATTTTATCCCTCTGTTAATGCAGCCTAAGACTCGGTTGGTTTCTTTTGTGGCTGCAGCTACAGATCTTTGCGTAAGATGTTCAGAGTGGGATAATTTGAGCTTGTTCATTTGTGCCTCGAGTGAAAACACCGGGTTTATTTGATGATCCATCCATTTATTGTCTTGGCTGTTCACAGCATTCTCAATCAGCTAGCCTACAGCTTTGGAATTCCTAAGCGACAGACTTAAATAGCTTGAACTCCATCCCCCTTAAGGGATGCCTAGAGTGGTTTATGGTTTGGCAGGCCAGAAAGAGCCCTTCTTTAAAGATAGTAGAGAGTTGATCCGGAGGCCATTCCCTGTAATTGACATTCCACATTCCTGGAATGAAAAGATCAAACAAAGGCCTCTGTTTCTCTCTCCCCCTTGCGGTCTTCTTTCTTGAATGCAGAGTGCTGAGGCCAGATGCTGAGTTCTCTGTGTGGCGACAGACCCAGGTCGGTTTTTCCACAAAAAAAAACCCCCTCCAACTGTTAGTGAAGCCTCTGCAGGACTTACATATTCCCAACATCATTGTAGATTTTGTAGCAGGTTCTGGTTTCTTTCTCCTTCCCTGTCAATCTGATATGCCCATACAAGAAATCCACTCCAGTTTTAAATGTTGATTTGAATGCTTCCCAAGCAACATCCTTCGCTTTTCATGCTTGGATCAAACTGCACGGGACTGTGGGAAGTCAGCCCCTCAGAGAAGGAAATACTAAAAGGGCAGAAAAATATATTTCCTCAAAAGGATTTTTAAAAGCAGAAACCAACCCTGCCCCCAAATCTCTCTGCCCCAAGCAGGAGCCAGCCCTATACAAATGCAGATGTAACCATCAGGAAAGTTGGAGCCAGCTAGAAGCTGAAGAAGACAAAAGACCTAAAATCTGCATACCCCACCTGAGAATACCATCAAGAATACTAGAGAGGGACACCTAAACTCAGGTCAGAATACGTGACACAGGAAATAGCCTCAAAGTTCATGCCACAGGAACAGGAAACTTCTAAACAAAAAGGCTTTCAGAGGGTTTAAAAACCTACTCCACATGTGCTCAGCCCTTCTCCCTTGATTTCTCTCCTTCCTGCAAGAACCATCTTTCTGGCTCTTCAATAAACTGTAACCTTCTTCCCAAAGCAGTCGCCATGTTGTTTTATTTATTCCCGGCTTGGATGAACCAGGATGAAGACTTTTCTTCCCACAGGACTGACTAGCAATTTACTACAGGTAGTTTTTGACTTACAACCATTCGTTCAGCGACCGTTCAAAATTACAACAGAACTGAAAAAGTGACTTATGACTGTTTTTCACAGTTGCAACCATTGCAATGTCTCCATGGTCACGTGATCAGAATTCAGATGATTGGCAACAGGCATGTATTTATGATGGTTGCAGCGTCCTGGGATCATGTGATCACCTTTTGCGACCTTCCTACAAGCAAAGTCAATAGGGAAGCCAGATTCATTTAACAACCGTGTAACTAACTTAACAACTGTAGTGATTCACTTAACAACTGGGACAAAAAAGATTGTAAAATGGGGCAAAGCTCACTTAACAACTGTCTTGCTTAACTGTCTTGCTTAACTACCTTGTTTGTCACACTCTCGCACAACTGCAGCACACCAAATAAATTGGCAATGGTGCACTGCATCTTTATTTATATATTTGTTTGTTTATTAAATTTGTATGGCACCCATTTCTCTACCAAGCAACTCTGCGCAGCTGTCAATGTAAATAACAAAACACAACAATTACAGGATTAAAACATCAAATATTAAAAGCTGAAACATTACAATTAATATTAAAACAGATAAATTAACCTTTAACTACTGTAGCTTAGTTTCTTTTCAATAAATACAAAGGTTTCGCCCCAACCCATCCATGCCGTGACATTGTTAGTTTTGTGGTTTTATTATGGGTTCTTTTATATACCAGAGATCAAGGAAGACATTGCCAAGCTAGCATATTTAAACTGAACAGTTTAAACTGTACATTATAAATGCAAATTTACTAGGCATTTCCTCTTAAGGAAAGAAACTCAGAAAAGAGGAAAACCAATGCCATCACATATTCAGTTTTTAATGTTGCCTCACAGGTGGTGAGTCCAGTGAATTAAATTTTTATATTTTAATTGGATTGTATTAATATATACCAGGGTGGGCAACTATGTCCCCTTTACCACCTGTGGACTTCAACTCCCAGAATTCCTAAGCCAGCTGGCTCAGGAATTCTGGGAGTTGAAGTCCACAGATCGTAAAGAGGCCATAGTTGCCTAATCCGGTATATACAGTACATCTATTTTCTTAGTTGGCTGTGATTGGCAGCGCTGAGCCGTGATGGCGTAGTGGTTAGAATGCAGTATTGCAGGCTAATTCTGCTGACTGCCGAGTGCCAGCAGTTCGGCAGTTCGAGGCTCACCAGCTCAAGGTTGACTCAGCCTTCCATCCTTCCCAGGTCAGTAAAATGAGGACCCAGATTGTTGGAGGGGAGGGGGGGGGGCAATATGCTGACTCTGTAAAACTGCTTAGAGAGGACTGTAAAGCACTGAAGCGGTATATAAGCCTAAGAGCTATTACTTTATTTTATTTAGTCATATACATATACATATACATATCCCGCTTTCATTGCTTTTATAAATAACTCAGGCAGGTGAACATACCCAATACTTCTCCCTCTGCTATTTTCCCCACAACAATCCTGTGAGGTTGGTTGGGCTGAGAGAGAGAGGGACTGGCCCAAACTCACCCAGCCGGCTTTCATGCCTAAGGCAAGTAATAACAACCAATACTAGTAGCTGAGAAATAACTTATATAACCAGGAAGTAAAGCTACGATGAAAAAAGGATCGCTCTTGCAGAGACGCAGTCCTTAGGCCTCATTCCACGAGGTAATTTCGGGTAATCATCAAACTCTGGGATGAGTGTTTCAAGAACAGGGTGTGTTAAAAAAAAAAGGAAAAATGTTTTTACTACAGCAAGTCAGGAGGAATCCAACGAAGCAGATTTTAATAGTGTCATTTAGTTTTGTGATTATTTCTTGCTCAACGGTCATGCATTGTTTTTAGCAGCTTGATATACCAGTTCACAATATTGCTTTTATAGTTCTGCATCTACCGGTAGACACCTGGATGAGTTACAACAGAAGATCAGCCATTTCTGGCCCTCAGTTATTAAACAATAGCAATAGCAGTACAGGTAGTCCTCGAGTTACGACCACAATTGAGCCCGACATTTCTGTTGCTAAGTGAGATAGTTGTTTAAGTCTGCCCCATTTTACAATCTTTCTTCCCACAGTTGTTAAGTGAATCTCTGCAGCTGTTAAGTTAGTAACATGTTTTTTAAGTGAATCTGGCTTCCCCATTGCCTTTGCTTGTCAAAAGGTCGCAAAAGGTGATCACATGACCCCGGAACACTGCAACTATCACAAATACATGCCTGTTGCCAAGCATCTGAATTTTAATCCTGTGACCCTGGGGATGCCGCAACGGTCATCAGTGTGAAAAACGGCCATAAGCCACTTTTTTAGTGCATTTTCAGTGTTGCACTATGGTTCACATGGTCTTCAAGTTCAACTATATGAACTGCAGTGTAACTTCAAACGGTCACTAAATGAACTGTTGTAAATCGAGGACCACCTGTATTGTCGTATATGTGATTATATGTAAGGCACACCACATTGGCTGGGCTCAGAAGCTGCATTGGTCTATGGTGTGGCTTGTTTTTGTTGTCATGGTTCAGAAACTCTAGTTGATGTCTTAGCATATTGCGTGAACAGCTGTAGCTTATTGAATAAACATGGCATACAATGCATCTAATCCAGTTGAGTTCTCATTGTAAACAAGATGATAGCTATTGTCCTGGCCTTTCTCAGAGGGTGTTTTTGCTCCTTAGCTACTGAAGATGGGCATTACCCTATCATGTAGATCCACAGCAAAGGTCTTTTACGCTGGGAACTAAGCCAGCATTCAAGTTTCATTCCATAGCCAGTAACTGCCAGGTTAGATAAGCCAGGATATAAGTTCCAAGTTTATGTCTTTGAAGTGCAGGATGAGATGAAGGACTGAGGGCAGATCAGTGGTAGACTTCCCCAGTTCTCCATCAGCATGTCTATGGGCAGACCCCCAGCTTGCAGAAGCTTTAGTAGATCCATCCATCCACCCACCCACAATAATGATATCCATTCAGTCATGTCCAACTGTTGGCAATTCTATGGGCCAGGTCTCTCCACCTCTTCCAATCTTGCACTACTTCTTTGAGTTTTCCAACATCTGGCTGGTATCAGCTGTGATGGGTGTCCAGCCACCGTGTTCTTTAACAGCCTGGTTTCCTTTTAGCGCTAACTCTTCCAAACACAATTACTTTTCTCCAGTGAATTCCTCCACACGACATGGCCAAAACAGGTGAGACAAGAGTTTTGTGATTTTTGCCTTCCACCTCAATCCTTAGTGATCTTAATTAGAATTAAGATCATAGCTTTTGGATCGTTGCTCTTAATTGAAGAGATAAATTAAGGGAGTGGGCTCACTTTGCTTTTCCAACCTCGTACCCTCTAGACCTGCTGGGAATTATGGGACCTGAACTCCAGCACTTCCGGAGGGCACAAACTGGGGGACAGCCAAGTGCAATTTTCTGAGTTTTGCTTCCTGTTTATTACAGAAACAATCATGAAACATAATCCATAACAATTATTCTTATTTGCTTTGTTCCATTTCCTTGTTCTGCTCTCTCCTTTCCTTCCCGTTTGTCAGGCTGCACCCTTCTGATCAAACATATTGGTCAGTTTCCAGGGATTCATCATCCCTCCCACCCATCCATCGTCTGAAGGACACGCAGCCCCTTGGCCCAAAGGGGGAGATGGAAGTTGTTTAAATTGTCTGGTAGTTGTTCCAAAGCTACTACAGAACCATCCGTTTTAAGAAATCATTAATCTGAGAAGCATTTGGAAGAAGTTTTTTTAAAAATACATCTGAGGAAACTAAACACATACACAACTTTAAGAGAAACAAATTCACCAGTGATGATATAACTGGGAACAAGAGGTATTTGAAAATGCCTCCTGGGGGAAGGGAGCCTAAAGAGTCTCAACACGAACAAAAAAGGGGTCGATTTAGTTGTGGCACCCATTTTGACATTTTCAACCCTCTACCTACCCTTATTCTTTGGTCATTAAAGTTAATAAAATGTGTGAAGGCGTCCAGTTTCCCAAGAGGGAGCACATTTGAAATTTAAGTACAGGTAATTCCTGACTTACAACTATCCGTTAGTGACCATTTGAAGTTACAGCAGACTGAAAAAAATGACTTATAACCGTTTTTCACACTTACGACCATTGCAGATTCCTGGGTCACATGATAAAAATGTGGATGATTGATAAGTGGTTGAGATTTTTGACGGTTGCAGTGTCCCGGGTCATATATATATAGCATCAACCTTGTGAACTCTTAAGTTTCCTCTTTCCGCTATGTATTCAAAATGGACAGTGATTAATATTTATATATATAAATATGTATGGGTGTAGATATGTGTGTGTGTATGTGTATATATAGCATGTGCATATGGGTGTTATGTATGTGTATGGGTAGATATATATTTTCTTTGGAGAGCAGGCAACAGAATTTCATTTTTAATGTGGGCCAGTGTGCTCATAGTAAAAAAATGACAATAAAGGTTATCTTATCATGTGATCACCTCTTGCTACCTTCTGATAAGCGAAGTCAATGGGGAAGCCGGATTCATTTAACAACCACATTACCAACTTAACAAGTGCAGTGATTCACTTAACAACTGTGGCAAGAAAGGCTGTCAAATGGAGCAAAACTCACTTAACTGTCCTGCTTAGCCACAGAAATTTTGGGCTCAATTGTAGCCGTAAATCAAGGACTACCTGAAGTCTCCAGCTCATACAGGCAACATTGCTTTAGGGCGGCCATTTTGTCTCTTCAGTTAGAAAAAAAACAACGGGCCTTGACCCATTTCAGCATGATGTCTGCATGATGTTTCTCCAGCATTAACTTAACCACAGTTTGCACAACACAACTGAACCAATTTCCTATGCTGACAAAACACACCAAACTATAAATTAGCGATCCAGGCAGGGTTCCAAAGAACACATGGTGAAAAGCAAAGGGCTGGTGTGTCTTTCAACGTGTCAGGTCAACATTGCTGGAGTTTGATGTGAATGTCAAAAATGATCCCAAAGAGCAGCTAAGATGTTGAAGGGGTTTCCCAGAGACAGACCTCCTAGGCAGCATGGCAGCGCCTGTGCCATTTCACCTCGTGTTTGTTGCCCTCCAGGACAGTTTCCATCCATCCTTGTTCAGGAGAAAATTCTCCTTGAAAAATCTCAGAATTTAAGGCTTGAACTTGTTCGTGTAAAGCTCTGTCCCTAAGATTTGACTTCTATTTCACATCTTCTGAGGCATGTTCAGCAAGTAGTCCCAAGGCTATCAATCATGTGATATCTAAAGTATGGGTGTGTGGGTGTGTGTCTAGAAGCGTCTGCAAGAAAACAAGCAAGCTCAGGGAGCACCAAGGACCTGGTTCTTTCTTTCTAACTTTGGGGAAAGAAAGTTGAGTTGATTCGCTTTTAAAATAAAATTGTGTGTCCCCAAAGTAAATTAATTGTATTTTAAAGCCCTTCCTTCCTTCCTTCCTTCCTTCCTTCCTTCCTTCCTTCCTTCCTTCCTTCCTTCCTTCCTTCCTTCCTTCCTTCCTTCCCTCCCTCCCTCCCTCCCTCTCCTCCCTCTCCTTCCTTCCTCCCTCTCTCTCCTTCCTTCCTCCCTCCCTCCTTCTCTCCCTCCCTCCCCCTCCCTCTCCTTCCTTCCTTCCTCCCTCCCCATCCTCCCTCCTCCCTCCTCCCTCCCTCCCTCCTCCTTCATTCCTAACCTTCCTCCCTCCCTCCTTCCCTCTCCCTCCCTCTTCTTCCTTCCTTCCTCCTTTCCTTTCCCTCCCTCCTCTTCCCTTCGCTCCCTCTCCTCTTCCTTCCTTCCTTCCTTCCTCCTCCTTCCTCTCATTCCTTCACGTCCTCCTCCCTTTCTTCCCTCCCTCCCCCTCCTCTCCTTCCTCTCCTCCCTCCGTTCTTCCCTCGCCTCCCTCCTCCCCCTCCTCCTTCCCTTCCTTCCTCCCTCCTTCCCTCTCCCTCGCCTCTCCTTCCTTCTCCCTCCCGTTTCCTTCCTTCCGCCCCTCCCCCCCTTCCCTCCCCTCCCTCCCTCCCTCCCCCCCCTCTCCTTCCTTCCTTCCTCCCTCCCTCCCCCTCCTTCCTCCCTCCCTCCCCTCCCCTTGCCTCCCCTCCTTCGGGCATCCTAGGAATGTCTGCAATTCAAAGAAGTCAAGTTGATGCCCAGGATGGTGTGGCTGAAATCATCCCCCCCTCCCTCCCATTTTGTCAAACATGTGCAATGGGCATTAAAAGGGAATATGGGGCTTCATCCTGGCTTTTTTGACATCTACCCGCCCCCCCACTCCCACCCTGGCTGATTTGACATAGCCTGTATAAAATCCCATGGCCAATCTTGTTTTCTGGGAAACAATTAGTGTGAGATTAGACTTTGTTTTCTTCCCCACATGATTGCAAGTCTAATTCTAGACCAACCAGGAAAGGTGACAAAGAATAAATTCAAGATAAACATGCGGAACGCTTGTCTAAGACACTGACAGAACAGTATAAAAGTAAATTATTAGCTCAAATTGACTGCTGACTTTTCTTATATTGTGTCCCTCAGTTCATCAAGAACAGTTTCTCATTCCTATTGACTTTTATTTTTACATGCGGGCAATCTTACAGACTTCCTCATTTCTCACGCCCAGGTACTTTCTATGGCAAAAGACTTTCAAAAAGATGTCCCCGCTAATTCCTATGGTAGTACAATCAGTGTGTCAACAAGATCAAATCTTGGAGGTGTTTGCCAAGACACTTGACCGGTATTTTTCCCGGTCCTTAGTCAATTTACCTAAAGGGGGCTTCAACAGAAGAATTTACGGCATCTAGGATTAGTTCAGAAGACTTAGCTACCTCAATGAGGAAGTATCTTTGTTGCGTATGGTATGGAAACCTAGTAACCACACAGCCAGTTTTTGAAATCATGAGGCCGTTAGGGGAGGAATTTTGAGTAGATCTCCCAGGGTCCCTTTTAGCAGAATCAACTAGAAGACTAGCTTTATTTTGAAAAAAGTGATACTAAAGAGCCCCCACCATAGAAAGTCTTGAATCAGAGAACCAACTATCAGTAGCCCTGGTAGTTTGTTTAGTGACTGTTTGAAGTTAGGGTTGGGGAAAAGTGACTTACGACCATTTTTCACATTTACGACCGTTGCAACATCCCCAGGGTCACGTGATTAAAATTCAGAGGCTTAGCAACTGACTCACATTTACGACGGTTGCAGTGTCCCTGTATCATGTAATAAACGCTTTCAACCTTCTGACAAGCAAAGTCAATGGGGAAGCCAGATTCACTTAACAACCATGTTAGTAACTGAACTATAGTGTTTCACTTAACAAGTGTGGCAAGAAAGGTCGTAAAATGGGGCAAAACTCAATGAATGTCTCGCTTAGCAACAGAAATTTTGGGCTCAGCTGTGGTTGTAAATCAGGGACTACCTGTAACTGCAGTAAAAGATAGGTGTTTGATAGAAGTGCAAAAAAAAAGAAAGAAAGAAACCAAAATATAGAAAAAATTATGATTTCACATTTTTCTGTTTTTTTGCCAAAAGTCCGAATGGGACTTCCAATTGATATTAAATTTAGTCAATGTCAGAGAGAAAGGAACGTGATATGTAATTTTGAATATATATGAGCAAGAAGAAGGCTATTGAGTGATGAATTAACATATTGTTTATGATAATTAACTATATCTATTATTGTTAGTTAAATACATGTACCGACATTATGCTGTTTGCTAAATATTGAAAATGTTATTTGGAAAAACCCCAACCCCACCTCTAACCCAAATCCCAACCCTAATCCCGACCCCACCTTATCCCTAACCCTATAAAAACTAATAAAATCTATACAAAAAAAGAAGTGCAAAAAAAAGAAAGAAACCAAAATATAGAAAAAATGACTTTCGACTTCTAGCGGATATAAATAAAACTTGAGTTCAACTTTGACTCTACAATTGTACATTCCATTTTTTAAAGAATTTATATATTATTAATACTCAAATCCATAAATTATGATTTCACATTTTTCTGTTTTTTTGCAAAAAGTCCAAACGGGACTTCCAGTTGATACTAAGTTTAGTCAATGTCTTTTCTCTAATCCGAGCTGCAATTCCACCATTCCAGCCGACTCCATCAGCTTTACCAACCATTTCTCCATTGTAGAAGCCTTCGTTGGGTGCATCAAAGTCCTGCTCCCATTGTCACACACAGGTAGACCACAACTGAGCCCAAAATGTCTGTTGTTAAGTGAGACATTTGTTAAATGAGCTTTGCCCCATTTCATGACCTTTCTTGCCACAGTTGTTAAACAAATCATTGTAGTTAAATTAGTAACACGGTTGTTAAGTGAATCTGGCTTCCCCATTGACTTTGTCAGAAGGTCACAAAACGTGATCCCATGATCCCGGGATACTGCAACTGTCATAAATATGAACAGCTGTTAAGCATCTGAATTTTGATCACATGACCATGAGGATGATGCAATGGTCGTATGAAAAACAGTCATAAGTCATTTTTTTCAGTGCCATTGTAAGTTTGAACGGTCACTAAATGAACTTGTAAGTCAAGGACAACCTGCGTAAGAACCAAACACCATGGAATTTTTCCAGACTTTTCTCCATCAGCTTGACAAAAACCTCTCTGGTCTGAATTGTATATTGAGCTTCAACATTTTTTGAATTAATATATGTATTTCAGTCCAAGAATTTTTAGGTAAAAGTATGGTTTCTTTTCTATTCTCCTTCTTGACTGTCAGCTTTATTTTTTTACTTTCGAAAAACTTTAATAAAGTTTTATTAAAAAAAAAAGATATAGGTATCTTCAGAGGGAGGGGGGAAAATCAAGATGGTGGCTGCAACTGCACAGTTCAAGCTCTGCTCCTAACATATATGATGCGTGTAAAATGGATGTAGCTTTGATCACATAACTACAACCACTATCTTGAGTTTTTTACCTCCCTTATGTACATCCAGTTTGATATGTCTGGCATAATATCCCATAATATTACCAAGATACATCATTCAATTTCTTTAGTTTTTTCTCAATGGGTTGGTTGGGTGAACCCAAGTAATTGTGCTTGGGAACAAACCATCAATCATCATCCCTTCATAGTCTAGAACAGCGTTTCTCGACCTCAGTTACTTTCAGATGTGAGTTGAAGTCCATACATCTTGGACTTGAGGCTGAGAAACACTAGTCAAGAATTGGATGGTCGGTTGGTGTCGTGACTGGTTGAATCACAAGACTTATTGACCACCAGGACCTATATAGACGAACAAGACACTTCACCCCAAATCCCACTGAAAATGTTATCTAGTTTGATAATGAAACGTCTAGGAGCCAGGCAGCAAGCTTGGAGGACAAATCTCTGCCTAAATCTATAACTCAAACTACAAATGTTCTCTAGAACAGGGGTCTTCAAACTTGGCTCTTTTATGACTTGTGGACTTCAACTCCCAGAATTCCTCAGCCAGCGTGCCTGGCTGGGGAATTCTGGGAGTTGAAGTCCGCAAGTCATAAAAGGGCCAAGTTTGAAGACTCCTGCTCTAGAATTTCTAACCGGTCAAGAATAACGGGTGAACTCTTCTCAGTGATTAACATTGACCCTGTGCCTCATGAATTGGGCTTAAAAGGAGTCTTGCATTCTGATATATTTTCACGAGGGTCGACTCACCGAACAGTTTAGCCCTGAAGGTTTCATTCTGACTGACAGAAAGGATCAAACGCAGGTTGAAGACTCTTTCATGCTGAAGGCACCAGACATGGAAGTCAAAATCCTTCTGCAAACCAACCTTATGTTCTGCTATGCAGAGCCAGTTTTGGTCTAGTGGTAAAGGTGCTGGTCTCGGAACCAGGAGACCGTGAGTTCAAGTCCCACCTTAGGCACGTAAAACCAACTAGGTGACTTTGGATGATTCATTCTCTCTCAGCCCAATTCATCTCGCTGGGTGGTGGTTGTGGGGAACAGAGGAGGAGGAAGTAGCACTAGGTACGTCTGGAAGTTGAGTCATGGCAACTGGACTTTTCTTTTTTGTTTGAAGTTTTGTTGCTTATTGAAGTAGCTTCTTCAGTCTGAGCAAGTTGGTTAAGTTCCCCCTACCAGGGATAGGCAACCTTGGCTCTTTTATGACCCATGGACTTCAACTCCCAGAATTCCTGAGCCAGCATGGGGAAAACGTTGGCCCCTTCATGACTTGTGGACTTCAACTCCCAGAATTCCTGAGCCAGCATGGGGAAAACGTTGGCCCCTTCATGACTTGTGGACTTCAACTCCCAGAATTCCTGAGCCAGCATGGCTCAGCTTGGAAACCTCTCCCTTTCCCCTCAGGATGGCTGGCTCAGGAATTCTGGGAGTTGGTCCATAAGTCATAAAAGAGCCAAGGTTGCCTACCCCTGCCCTAACCAACTTTCCTTGTTTGAAAAGTTTTGCTGCTTATCCAAGTAGTTTCTTCAATCTGAGCAAGTTGGTTAAGGTCCCCATGACCGACTTTTCTTTTTTCTTTTTGTTTGAAATGCTTTGCTACAAAACATTTGAAACAAAAAAAAGAAAAGAAGTCCAGTTGCCACCATTCTGCTTCCAGACAACTGTACCCTGGACGAGTGAGAATCTTCATCCACCAGTATTAGGTACGTTTGCCACATTTAATAATTGATATACAATAAAGGGGGGATAAAAAATAAATATGATGACATTTGCTTTCTCGCTTCAAAATGCAGAGAGCCAGTCTGGTATAGTGGTTAAGGCACAGGCTAGAAACCAGGAGATCGTGAATTCTAGTCCTGCCTTGGGCTCAAAGCTAGCTGGTTGATCTTGGACAGTCCCTCTCTCTCAGCCCTAGGAAGCAGGCAAGGACAAACCAATTCCAAAACCTTCCCAAGAAATTTCCAGGAAGTTGCCAGGACTCTGATCAAAGGAACACACATGTGCCATTTCCAAAACCTTGCCAAGAAATCTTCAGAGATCCGTCCAGGATGTTGCCAGTGACACTGGCTCAAAGGTACACATACACACTACTTCCAAAATCTTGCCAAAAAATCTGCAGAGAAAATCCAGGAAGTTGCCAGGAATCAACACTAATCAAAGTCACACACCTATACACATACTACTTCCAAAATCTTGCCCCAAAAAATCTGCAGGGACTAATCCAGGTACTTGCCAAGAGTCCACACTGCCTGAAAGGCACACACACACGTAATCACACCCATACCTACACACACCACTTCCAAAATGTTGCCAAAAAAAGAAAAGAAAAAGAAAAGAAATCCTGCAGAGATGTATATAGGAAATTGCCAGGAGTCAACGCGGATTCAAAGGCGCGCACACACACATACAAAAGTACAGGCAGTCCTCAACTTACGATAATTGAGCCCATCATTAAGTGAGACATTTATAGTGAGTTTTGCCCCATTTTACGACCTTTCTTGCTTCAGTTGTTAAGTGAATCATTGCAGTTGATAAGTTAATAACCCGACTGTTAAGTGAATCTGGATTCCCCATTGAATTTCCTTGTCAGAAGGTCTCAAAAGATGATCCCATGACCTTGGGACACAGCAACGGTCATATATATGAACCAGTTGCCAATCATCTGAATTTTGATCACGTGATGAATGGGGATGCTGCAACGGTCGTAAGTGTGAAAAATGGTCATAAGTCCCTTATTTCAGTGCCGTTGTAACATTGAAGGTCACTAAACAAACTGTTGCAAGTCGGGGACTACCTGTACTGTGGTAGACTAAGAAACCAGTAGAAAGTTTCTTAAAATTAAAATTCGTCGGCTGTCTAAAACCTGGCGAAGAATATAGCCAGAGGGCAACTGCTTGAAGTGAATTAAAATTAATAAAGATATCAGCCAAGACCGAGTTTGGATTCACAGTTTCTCTCTTCTTTCCCGGTTGAAATTCTG